>JAVTVY010032965.1:0-136772 GCA_036873755.1 Hanleya hanleyi
TCTGTAGTTTCCTTCAAATCCAGTGAAGGTGGATATATATCCTTCACTGTGTCATTTATATAGCGATTATCCACAGCGAGAAGATCGTCTATATAGCGTTTGGTGAATGAGAAGGAACGGGCTTTGAATGGATTGGTTTTTGAAAGCGCCTGCATATAGTCATATTCATAAGAGAACAGATACAGATCAGCCAACAGGGGTGCACAATGAGTACCCTTTGGAATACCTATATGCTGCTGATATATTGTGTTGCCAAATTTCACATAGATATTTTTAATGAGAAATTCAAGCAACTCTACAAACAAAGAAACATCCCATGAATGATATCTCTTCTATGAAGTAGAGCTAAAGAATGCTTTATGGCTTCCGACATTAATATATCTACGATCAGTTTTCTTGAACACAGATACTATTAATGAACTTAGACGGTTAATAAGGTCCTGATGAGGGATTGTAGTATAGAGAGTCGAGAAACCCCATGTGGATGCACGTCTGTACGGTATCTGACCTTTAGCATCAAGTTCTTCCGTAAGACATTTTGAGTTTTTCAATATCCACATACATTTAACGCCAGAGTTCTTAGAAATAGTGGCGCAATACCTTTCCCAAAATGCTTTTACCTCCTGAAGGGCCCTCGTCAATAGGGTTGAAAGAAACTTGGTGGTGCAGCTTCTAGAACCAGCTATGAATCTAGCTTTGTATGGTGATTTATGCATTTTGGGAGTCCAGTATAGTTTTTGGTATGTCGTTATGATTGGTTGGAAGACAAATACCTCTTTCCCTGAGAAACTTTTTGTGATTGTTAAATAAATCTTCCAGAGTAAATGCAGTTTGGGAGTAAGTAGACGTATTTGATGAAGATATGTCTACACTCAATTCTTTAACCAGCACCTGGTAATAGTAATATTTACATATGAATATTATATTATTCGGAGCTTTGTCTGCTGGGACTATGACGAATGTACTCTGGAGATTTGCTAGAACTTCTTGCGAATTGAGATTTCTCAGTACTTGTTTTGCTTGGGGAAGAGTACTTCTGTCAATATGGCGGTTTGTTTCAACGACCTTGCTCTTGGTGAGGTCCAGCCAATCAGCGAGTACTGCAGGTTCAACTTTTTCTCGCTTAGACCAATCAATAACGTACTGTTCCAATGCAGACAGGACTACCTTCTGGTCGACCTTCTGATTTATTCTTCTCGGCTCTCTATATTTAGGTCCTTTCATCAGGAGTAATTTCAGATCCTTGTCACTCACCACATCAAGAGCACCAGTCACAATATGTGTGCATGGTGTATAGATAAAGTTCGATGATTCACAATCACAACTATAGCCTCCTGACGTGTATAAGTTCCATTCAAACTCCTTGACAGTATTGGAGTAATTGAATATTTTGGTGGCTATAGATTTAGTATACTTATATGAAATGCAAGGAGGTTCTGTGAACTTAAAATAGTTTGGTACAGCGTTGCGTACCTCTGGATCATTCAGGATTCAAGGTAAATTAATAATGTTCAGTCCTTTATCTAAGTAGTTGAGTTTCAAGAAAAGCCGATCTTGAGATGTTTCGATTATGTTTACTGGACGATACAACCGAAAATACGCTATATCTTGACATACTTTACTGATTTTTGGTGGTATTATATTTCCTGAAGACGCAGATTGTTGTATATCTCTGGCTATTTGATCTAAAGCTCTCGGAGGTAACGCATACAGAACTGTACGTAAGCTATGTATACTATTGGGTGTGTTAGTTAAACCCACTAAGTAATTTGAAGTGATATGATTGTGAATCATCGAACTATTAAACTTTCGCCAACCATGGCTGCGATGTCTCCGTTGATGAGGTTTAAATATTTGGGTAATGTTGGATATATTTGAACGGCGGTTTGTAGCATTGCCGAACCCACTGACATTATCGTTTAAACCAAACGGAAACACTGACCCAAGTTCTAGCATCCAGAATAATTCCCGCTCTCGGATTTTTCTCTCAAATCCAAAGGGGGAATCCTTAGTAGATGGATAGACGGCATCTATGATCTGAATACTAAAGTTATCTCAGCCATGGTTGGGTCCAGAAAAATGTTTACCTATAAGCAATTGCTTTTTCTTAACGGATTTTCTGTGACCGTTCACCCTAAGATGGAGTCTTTGGGTGGTCTTGCCAACATACTGTTGACCACACTTCTTACTGGAAACTAAATAAATACAGTTTGTAGTAGAACAACTAAGATCAACATACGAGTTAACAGAATATGAGTTACCAGTTAACGCGGAACTAAATGAAGCTGAAGTATTAAGGAGTGGACACGTGAGACATCCACGATGTCCACACTTAGAAATTTTGAAATTATTACATGTAGAATTCGGTGCTAAACAATCATCAAGCGCAATATTACAAGGTTTGATGTCGTGGCCTTGCTTTGCTGTCAGAAATATATCTGTCATCTGGATTGAAAAAGGTCTTAGTGCATTTCGAACTATTAGAGATTCGGCCGAGAAACCTGCGCTAAGGTTTCTCGGGTCTGTCTTAATATTTTTTCTTTCTGTTGTATCCATTATGAGTGTTGGTGAATTTGTTCACCACTCGCAAGATTTTTGAAATTGAACTGTTAAACGAATCAACTCAATTGTTTGTGAAGATGGAGAAATGGAGACATTTATACGACAATCCCACTTGGTTGGCCAAAGCCTAGAAACATAGAAACGGCCTTAACGGGAAAGGTTTCGGGATATAAAACTCGGTATGGCGTTCCAATTAATGTGACAATGACAAAGATGTAATGGTAAAATTTCAACCTCTTGTTTAGGAGACGAGAGAATGGAAGGCCGATTTCAATGAACGGTGGAATTAAATGAAATTAAACTGTATTTATTTCTTACAACTTGCAGTGATCACCACTTCTGATTGTTGATTTATTGTTCTTGAGAACACCCAAAGAACGAACGAGAAAATGTGTTCAAAGTCCCAGTAAACTGAGAATCGCTGTTACCAATTCATCAACGCTGATAAAAGCAAATCCCACACGGACGTTTACAGGTTCTGACGGATTCTCTACTGGTCTGGCCAATGGGGAGTAACCGTCCAGTATATGGTCTATGACATTCTTCTCTGGGGAGGTATCTGAAAAGAAAAAGTTAATTTGTATGGCAATGATCAGGCCAAATGTGATATTTATGAAAACGGCGTTTGAAAGTGGGGGAAGTGCACTCTGAGGAGAACATGGTTTCTCTGACCAAACAATACCTGGTACAGACGTGACCGACCATGTTATGCATGGCTGAGCAATTTATTTTATGTTAGTTCAATCGGCATTTGTCATGGTCAAGATATGTGTTCGGCCATGCAGAACGTGGTCGGTCACGTCTGCTCAATGAAATACATAGTCAGAGCGACAATATCCTTCGGACAGTGTGGGGCAAAATAAACCCTTTATGCGGGCAAAATGGAATTTGTATAGCACATGCCTCGGAAAGAACCTTCGGAGTGCTGTCATCAAGCTATATGTATCGTAATTTGGGACTGTGTAGCATAACAACATGGCCATTGAAAGGGTGATGCATACACGTGCGTGGCATAAATTAAACAATTTGAACCGTAGTTATCTAAGATTTATGCTGTTTTGAGGATGCGTTAATCCAATGTCTGCATGGACATTTCTTGCTACAAAGTATCTACTTTTACGCCAATTCTTCGACTACAATGCAGCTTTTGCATATATGCTTTCAGTATGTGACTCTTTATGGAAGAGAAAAATGACATCGGAGCAAAACGGACCGGCTTGAAGTGGGTCATGACGGAACCGTGTTCTATTTTTCTGTATGCTATTTGTCTCTTATGCTCCACTCATATCAACCATATATTTACACCTACACGATTCAATCCAGGCGAATCCTAAATCAAAAGGATTTAAATCGATGTTTTAGCAATTCCATTGGGCGGGGGAGTAATTTCCAATGACATCTTATGTGTTTGTTCCAATTAGATCTTGTAGCATACTAATATCATTTTACCAAGATCAGCTCGTGACGTACTTTCCTTCGAGCCAATATATTCATTCCAAAAGACGGCAGTCCCTTTTCTTGGCTACTAATTTAAATTGTTGGTTTTAAAAGAAGTGGAAACATAGAAATTTCGATCACATTCGACACTCAATCGTGGTACGATGGTCAGTTGTCCTGATCAGGCCCGAGTCTCGCTTAATGTCCACTGGCTGCATGGCCTACGCTCGTTGTCATAAGAAAGCCCAATTCAGTCGTTTGGGTTAGGCCTATGCTGATTCTGTTGACAGAAAATGACGAGGTGCAGGGTTGATGGAATTTTTCAAGTGAAACAGGATAAACAGGATTAGTTTAACACTTTCACAAGCTAGTGGATACATCATTCACCGGATGATGCCGGTGGGTTTGGGATCTATTCTGAGAAAATGACTTTCAGACATATATGTCAGCAATCTGTTCAGCCAACCAGTCGTGGCCACCTCAATGAATGTATAATCATGTGATCGAAATTCCAAATGTAGTTGAACAGCTCTTGCAGAACCACTAATCTCGCTCGCTAGTAATTAATCTTATTCCACAATGAAACTGGGAGGAGGGGATCTATTTGCTAGAACAAACCCGGGGATAGAGCCATACAATAAACGAGTTTACCATATGGAACATAGAGAGTCATTATGCCCAGTGAATGGTGTCATATTGCCCCGTCCCTTTGGATTATATGGATTCTCATTAGGGAATATCGTTTGCAGTTTATAATTAAAAGCATTTGTTCGAGTACGTTTTTATCGGTATTATCTGATAAATGACTTGTAGAGGCAAATGTGCTCAAATAACATTTTAAAGAAATCCCAATAGTATTAGTTAGGCCTAGAGATAATTGGGGGTTCCTTTTTGTCCTACTTTTCCATACAATGACTCTCTCAACGTCGTCCCTCCAGATAATAATTTTGGGGAATCATGGATAACAGACATATTATGTATTCTCGTATGAAGGAATAGAAAATGACCCACATTGAGCATGATAGTATTTCAGCAGGCCCCTTTTTAAAACAAATTTTACATATTGCTATTACAAAAACAAACGTGATCTTAGCCTATAGTATTGGACGCTTCTACGGTATTGGTCCCATCCCTGCCTCCAATAGCGGAAGTTGACCTTTACTACGGTGCTATGACGTATAGGGGAAACCCTACGTACGGACGGTTCAGTTTGAATCCGGCCGAACAATTCCTTCAGTTTTGCACATGAGCGAACTATTTTTCATATGCTCTGTCCAGATAATCAGGGAAAATAATCTCCAGATAATTTCTTTTAACGCTTGGTCAACAGAGATATTATGCAGACTTGAAAAGAAATCGAAATGTTCGGCAAACATCTATTTTACTATATATGATGTCACATCCGGCTATGTGCGCGAAGGCCCCGAATCCGGTCCAAAAATCTGACTGGTGGCTGGGATATTATTAGACCCCCAGCGAGGTGGTTGATATCTTGATTT
Organism: Hanleya hanleyi; assembly: GCA_036873755.1. Taxonomy (NCBI): domain Eukaryota; kingdom Metazoa; phylum Mollusca; class Polyplacophora; order Lepidopleurida; family Hanleyidae; genus Hanleya; species Hanleya hanleyi. The sequence continues at coordinate 5,499 of JAVTVY010032965.1, forward strand.
AACAGAGAGTCGTACACATGGTACAGTCTAACGTGCAACCACCTCGCTGGGGGTCTAATAACACCCCAGCCACCCAATCTCGAAACCAGAGCTATCCGGTCCTGTCCTCCCTACTAGGCTCTGGGACGGCAATCTCGAAACCAGAGCCATCCGGTCCTGTCTTCCCTACTAGGCTCTGGGACGGCGCTCAGCAGTACGATCGGTCATTGGATATCGCACAAAACCCTAATTTTCCAGTCGACAACTTCTACTTTATACGCGCCATGTTCAATTGCAAACGGCCCAGCGTGACGTCACCAACATGGCGCGTAGAGAGTTGAAGTTTTCGACTGGAAAATTCAGACGGCGATATATGTGTCACTATTTCACAATAGTGCGCAAGATTTTAAAATAGTGCGCAGGAGGGGATAGAGATTAGATGTACGGCAGTTTCAGAGGTGGGTGATTCGTAATAAAATTATCTAAAACCCTCGCTGGAGGTGACTGGGGCCGACCTATAGCCCTCATACTCGTGAGGGCTATATATTATTTAGCTACAGGTGATGTCGAATCAACAAGTATTGCACTGGTTCTGCGGTCAGTGTGAGCAAAGTGCACTAAAGTCTGTAAGATTAGACCAGAAACTTGAACAGAGATGTTCAGCATTTCTAGCGAAATTCGAACAGAGGGTTACAAGAGTTGAGGAGCAGCTAGTATTTAAAGCTGACAAAACTAAAGTGGACGAAATCGCCGGGTGCAACAATCAGCATAGGGGCAACATTATAGGTCTGGCCAAGGATATTTCTAATATTAACCAGAAATTAGATTTATTGGTTACCGAACCCCAGGAAGTGGAGAAGAGGAAAACGAATATCATTATTAGGGGGATCCCGGAGTTAGAGGAAATACCGACTGAGGCCCAAGTAAAAGAACTTTATGACGGGCTCAAAATTGGAGGTAAACCAAAAGTTGTACATAGAATCGGAGTTCAGGGCGAGCTACCCCGACACACACGTGTAGTGTTCATTACTATAGAGGAGAAATTTGAAGTATTGAAGGCCGGGCCGAGTATTAAGGACTTAAAAAACCTCTCATTTGATCCTGCTAGGGTATATGTGAATCCTGACTTAACGAAACTCCAAAGGGAGAGAGATTTCCACTTAAGGCAGGAACTGAAAAGGCGGCGTGTTACTGACCCTAATTGGATTATTAGAGGAGGCCGTGTCGTGAGGAAACCTGAGGAGGGTCTCCCGGCTTGGGTGCTGCCCGTCAGTAGAAGTGCCAAAACGAAATTTGTACAGTGTCAATAGTGTTGGAAACAGGAACAGTTTCACCTGTAACAGAGGTATGTGGTGATGGGAACTGTGAGTCTGGTACAGTTATGTGCAATTTAATGCATACATTTTCCAGAAGTTGTTGGTGACGGGAAATGTGATTCTGGCACAGTTAAGAGCCATTACATGTAAATATTTTAACGCGCAATGTCTATACAGCAAATACCCCGATCTTACTTACCTGATTGCCACGGAAGATCCTGATATTGTTGCTATATCGGAGACTTGGCTAGACTCTAAGGTGCTCGATAGTGAATTTCAACCTGACAACTATGAAGTGTTGAGACAAGACCGAAAACTTGAATTTTATCCGGACGGTACTTTCTCCGCTGAAGATCATGGTGGGTTATTGCTATTAGTTAAATAAACACTTAACCCAGAACCTTACAATGGTGCTATGGTTCCAGCTGAGATAATCTGGTGTAACATATACCCTTCCCCAAATACAAAGATTACTGTAGGAGTTGCATATAGGCCAGAAAAAGCTGGGATCCACGCTCTAGAGCAAATCTGCCGATCTATTGACTTGTGTACGGAACCGTGTTGTGATATTGTTGGGTGACTTCAATTTCAGGAAGATAAATTGGGACTTCTGTGACAACGAAGGTGAGCTTGAAAAACTATTTCTTAACACCATTAACGACAACCTCTTAAGCCAATTGGTTCGGGAACCTACTCGAGGAAAAAATATTCTAGATTTGATCCTTACAACTAACCCTGATCTTGTGGACCAAGTTGAAGTATCTCCTGGCTTTAGTACCAGTGACCACTCGTCCATTAACTTTGTACTTACCTTACCACGTCCTCGTATCCAGAAAACTCCTAGAAAACCAGGCCTTTAATGACGAATTGGATGCGGTACCCTGCATGGGCACAACTATTTCATACAAAAGCAGTTCCACACCAGTGGCATATTTTCAAACGAAAGTTCCTCGACCTTCTAGACAAGTTTGTGCCAGTTAAGGCAATTAAGGAGGGTCAACGCTTGAAACCGCCTTGGACGCACTACAAATCAGTAAGCAAAGCAAAAACAACAACGAGAGATTCGTATGTGAATTTCCAGAAAAGTGGTCTGCACGCAGATAAGCTACTATACGAACAAGCCACACCCACTCAAAGGGATACTATTATACAAGCTAAGGGCGACTACGAAGACAATATCCTTAGGCAGATACCCACCAACCCGAAAAAAAATGTTTAATTACGCGCGGTCATTCACCAAGACCTCTTCCACAGTGGACACATTAAAAATTGACCAGGCGGTGATCACCGACGACGCAGAGAAAGCTAAAGTCCTTAATGACTTTTTTGCTTCAGTCTTAACGCAAGAAGACGATATTATACACTCCATACCTATTCATAGTGAAGGTGTGCTATCCTGTTTGGAGGAATTTACCATCTCCGCTGCCGATACAGCTTGTAAATTAGCCAAACTTAAACAGAACAAAGCTTGTGGACCAGACGGCATCCATTCGAACGCCCTTAGGAACCTACCTGCGTTAGCTGTTCCTCTACACCTACTCTTCAATTCTTCCTTGTTATCATCTGCTATTCCACAGGATTGGAGAGATGGAAACATCACCCCTTTATTCAAAAAAGGTTCGCGCCCGAATCCAAATAATTATCGCCCAGTAACTCTCACAAGCCAGGTGGTCAAGCTACTAGAAAGAATTTTATGTGACAAGTTGAACAGTTTTCTTCAAAAAAATAACATTATTTCAACAAAAATGTTCATGTACCAGCCAACTCCTGGAGTGTCTGAATGACTGGACGATATCTTACGACTTGGGGCACGGAACAGATATTATTTACCTGAATTTCTCTAAGGCCTTCGAGTCGGTCCCCCACAAAAGGTTGTTATACAAACTCAGGTATCACTTGAACTACTGTATCAAGGGACGTTTTTTATCATGGATAGCAGCATTTCTTAGCAACCGGAGACAACGGGTTATACTAACGGTTCCTCCTCGTGGAGAGACGTGATTAGTTATTTTGCTCGAGAGATAATAGATTAGCACAGAGTTAAGTTGATAAATATAATAATGAAATTATTGCCTTGTTTGCAGTTTCGTTGCCCCTCGGCTGTGCATATTGCCCTCGCCTGCGGCTCGGGCAATATGCACATCCACGGGGCAACAAAACTGCATATTCCCCTCAAAACAAGGCAATATTTTCATATTATTGAATGATTGGATTGGAAAAAGCTACTTTACTATCAAATACAATATAATTGACTCTGTCCAGGGATTTGATGCCCGTTTGAGTTTCTATAAGTCAGTATTAATATTTTATACTGCAAACATTTTCTTGTGTGAATGATTTCATTCTGATGCAAATATGTTAACCAATATTTTTCCCCCTTTTATATGTGCCTCAACGAATATAGCAAAGTGCAAACCAGTATACAGCAAAGTGTCTCCAGTATCTCCAACTAATCCTGGTGTTATTTGGTGTTGGAATTGCAGTTGGAATTATATGGAGGCGGGGGAAAGTGAGAAATCAACACATCGGTAACAATGTTCAGAAAGCGAGAATAACAGCTCTGTACCGGAAACAGAAAGTTTAGTGTATACCGCTATATGTACTTATTAATTCAGTATCTTACCTCGTCTGCCAAGGGTCAAAACATCGAATATGGATATCATCAGGTTAGTCCTAATACCTCTAGTTGTGGAATACATGTCTGAGGTTGTAACGAAGAGAGCGACAAAGCGAATTATATTTAACGTCGCGTTCTGCAATATTTCAGCGACCCCTCTAACGACGACCACTGGTTATATGTTTTCTTTGAATAAGCATGACTCCCCGATCACTCAGTCATAGGTAAATACATTTCCTACAGGTAGAATAAACAATATGGCGTCAGACACATTAATTCTTGTAGACTAACCACTCTTTTCCAACCGTTTTCCATGACAACAAATGATACAGAAATTTACACAGTGTGTTATCCCTCTTATCTAAAGATGCTATGTAAAACAACCGCATAAGAGACAATAACAACTCACGTTTAATAGCTCCATTTCGATTGAACATTAAATATTGAGCAAAAAGTATAAACACCATTAGGCCTACTTGATGATGGAAACCGTGATAACCTCACCTGATCGATGGCTAGAATAACTGATAGATATATAGGACTTGCCGGTATGGAACTATTGGAAATCGGTCTACCCTATATATGGACATCATAGGAGTGTTATTAATGCCAAATCACCAGACGCTCACAAGACAATCATATAATTCGCACTCTTAACACAGGGTAGTAACAATAATCTGTTTTCCTAATATTGGTCAAGCAAACCGGGACTCCCACAATAGCCGTTTACGCTCTAGTGCATTTGCGTACACTTCGCCATCCATAAGATGGCTTGCGAATCGTGTGTCTCCATTATCGCGGAGCGATATCCGGTACTTTACCGGATTCTGTTCGGCCTTCATCCGGCGCAGAACAGACACGAGAAATCTGATAAATTACAGGTTTGCATACCACTTCGGAAACAGATATTGCATGGGCTTACAAAATATATAGGTATGAATAACTTTCGTATCATCCAAGAGGTGTGGTAGATCTGTAATTTTGAACAAGTATGACATCACATGACTCGAAAATGGCGCGTTACGTTGGGGTTACGTCGGTAAACTTTAGCTGATTGGCTGACTAAGTCACGTGACATTGATTCATGAAAATTCCCTCTTGCAGTTGCCGAAAGTAGGCTGAAAATGGATACACACGATCCCAGGGTCAGTCTTACCGTGTATAGATGACCCAGATGGTTACAGGTTGGCTCTGGTGATGACCAGTTGGAGATGGTATTGGGTGCATCAGTCTCTTCGATGGTAGTAGTAGGTAAAGCACGGCAGAAGCCAACTTTTCCAGGGAGTTAACTCTTGGTTCCCCTGCTTCCGCCAGGGGGCGCCACCAGTCCCGTATGACGTCACTTCCGGTCTGGGTGGATGGAGCGTGACCTGTGAACATGAAAGGATATGTACTGACCTGTCTGTGGGGTTTTTCCACAATGTCGTTCACCTCCGTGTCTTTTCGGTGACGTCCGTGTCTTTTCGGTGAGGTCCGCCATCTTCAGAACACGTCCGTGTCTTTTCGGTGAGGTCCGCCATCTTCAGAACATGATAGGACATGTACTGACCTGTCTGTGGGGTTTTTCCACAATGTCGTGCACCTTCGTGTCTCTTCGGTGCCCTCCGTGTCTCTTCGTCATGATAGGCCATGTACTGACGTGTCTGTGGGATTTTTCCCGCCAGAATTTCGCTGTCGTCAGCTTGGGGTTGTCACGTGCCGAACAGCTGGCTCCCCGAATTGCAACATTGTTGCACGTTCATGTACTGACCTGTCTGTGGGGTTTTTGCCCGCCAGAATTTCGCTGTCGTCTGCTTGGGCTGGGGGTTGTCACGTGCCGAACACCTGGCTCCCCGAATTGCAACATTGTTGCACGTTCGCTACAATGTTGCGGCATCGTGAACATCTGGTCTGGTGCCTACGTGTCTGCGTGAGTGAGTTCACGTGCCGAACACCTGGCTCCCCGAATTACAACAATGTTGCACGTTCGCTACAATGTTGCGGTGAACACCTGGTCTGGCGTCTGTGTGAGTGAGCTCACGTGCCGAACACCTGGCTCCCCGAGATCAAGGCATGTCCATGAGTATATAGAGGGCTGAGGGTATGTCTGACTGTATGGAATGCATGTATTGACTTGTGTCTGGGTTTTTTCCATCACGGGGAGTGCGCAGGTGTATGACGTCGCTTCCGGTCTGCGTGAATCGGGCGTGACCTGGGTATGACTGTATGGGATGTACTGACTTGGTTCTGGGTTTTTTCCATCATGCGGCGGTCACGTGATTAGGAGTGCATGTACGGACTTGTATGCCGTCCATTCATTTGAGTCGGGCACTTGGGATCCCTACGGAAGGATTTTGCAAGTCATGGGTGGGTGTATGTAAAATGAGGATTTGTCTCGAAAATATAAAAAGCGGAACACGGACTTTACCTCTAAAATAGGGGAAAACCCCTATCAACTCTATCCCAAAGGGCTAATATCGGTCCCTGGCTTATCGGGTTGTGCCTGGAGTGGGTGTATGTAAAATTAGGATTTGTCCCGAAAATATAAAAGTGGAACACGGACTTTATCCCTAAACTAGGAAAAAAAACACCTATCAACCCTATCCAAAAGGGGTCATATCGGTCCCCGGGCTTATCGGGGCTTTGGTGCATGGGTGGGTGCATGTAAAAGTTTCTCCAGAAAAAATATAAAAACGGAACACTAAACTAGGGGAAAACCCTATCAAGGGCGTATATTGACTCCCATTGACCTTTGACCTCCAGTATAGAGTGCGTATATTCGCTACCATTGACCTCAAAATTTGCATATCGTGACCTTTGACAGCCAATCAGAAACGAGTATTTTGACCTCGTATGACTGTATGTATGTACTGACTTGGTTCTGGGGTTTTTCCATCACGGTTGTGCGCAGGTGTATGACGTCACTTCCGGTCTGCGCCGGGTTTATCCCGGCCCGGCCCGGTCCGCCACGGCCACAGCGCGCGCGCGCGCGGGTTATCCGGAAGTGCGCGGCATCACCGGAAGTGCGCGGACGAATTTCGGATTATCCTAGGCCACTGATTGACTACTTTCTCAACGGTGTTCAAAGCCAGTTTTCACCGAATCCCCACATGTCTGTTATAGCCTTCATGCATTATGCTCATATAGAAAACACACAAGGTTTTTTTGGTGAGATCTCATTTTGTTTCTCACTTCACTCCACCTGTGGCTCTTGTAACTTGTAACTCCTCGTCAAATGTTGGAATGCCCGCTCGTAACCTAGACCAAAACATGTACTTGGTCTGTGGGCTGATTTCTTTGGTTCTCTATTTTACTGCAGTGCTCTTACATTGTTTTCTGGACATTGATGGGTTACATTTGGCCCCATCCTAGTCCACTGATTGGTTACTTTTCTCATTCATTGACCGAATCCCCACATGTCTGTTATAGCCTTCATGCACTATGCTCATAAAGAAAACACACAAGACAGGTTTTTTTTTGGTGAGATCTCATTTTTTATTCAGCGAACAACAACAACGTGAGAACAACCACGTGAAAATTGAAGCCCAGAACAGGGGGCTTGTACATTGAAAGAACTGAAGCCCACAACAGGGGGCTTGTGCATTGAAAGAACTGAAGCCCAGAACAGGGGGCTTGTAAACTTAAGCCCAGAACAGGGGGCTTGTACATTGAAAGAACTTAAGCCCAAAACGGGGCTTGTACATTGTAATGATGGGTGGCCCAGTCATATACGAGTACATCGCGGTCCTCGGCCTTGGGGTACTCGTCAAACATCTGTACGATGGTAGATAAGGTCCTTCCCCGGCATCGATGGTACAGGTAAAACAAGCAATATTGTCCGCACACGCTACTGGTCAGGCTTGGCAACGTTGACTGTTCCAACACCACGTCTCTGTGCCTTGATCAATTAAGTACACGGCCACCGAATGTTCACCGGGCCGATCCATCGGGTCCGTGTTGAGAACGTATGCAGCAGGATACATACGGTCTAATGGGAACACATCTCGGGCGAACACCCCTTGAAAGACCATACGTGTCCCTGGGTCATTCTCCAGCACGGTGGTTATCTGGTCTATATCCATGTTAGGTGGAAAAGTCACACAGGACGTTGCGCGCCTTGTCCACTTGAATGATGTTGTCAAACTCGGCGTAGCAGATCACATTGACGGTGGTCCCGAGGGCTCGTGCAAAGTGGATTTCCAACCGTAAATTGCCTTGCTTGGCCAGGGCCAGCTGATGGTCGTTCTCTAAGGTGGGGGTCAGATCAAAACAGAACAACGTGTATCCGTTCGCGTAGTCCTCCCGACTGATCATATTCCCTTCGTCCTGGTTGATTTGACCGGTGGCTGTAAACAGGCTCTGATAGGCTCGAATGAAATTCCTGCGCCCAAATTTCGGTGTTAAGGCCGTGGCTGGGACCTGTTGTCCATCCACATGCAGGGCCACAAAATTGATGCCGAAATGTTTAAAGTCAAACGGATTCTCTGGGTAGGCTCCGCTGAAACTGGTATTTTCCACACAGGCCAGGATCAATCGATTGGGTAGTTCCCCCAGGAACAGGTTTTCTTTGTTGGCGCTCATATTTCCAGCAGGCACAGAGAACACTTTGGTTTGTACACGTCGGATAGGGTACTGGGCTGGTTTTGTTTCCAAGGCTTTCATGTGTCCCAATTGAACAGCTGGATTCGGTTTCACTTTTCGGACATACAGGACTGCGTCTTGGATAACAATATTATAGTCAGCTGCATGCCCATCTACGTTAGTGGCCACCAAGGCGAAGGTCGGAGGCGCCCGTATCAGTCGGATTTTGATGGGGATCTTTTTCAAGAGGTACCGGTCTTGCATGAACATGTCTGCGTGTAGTCGACCCATGAGATCCACCGAGGCACCGTTTGCAGTGAAAGCCTTCCGTTTGTTATATCCCACATTGTCCACCGTGTCCATGTGCTCGGGTGTATCCTGGTAGAATAAAGCGGCTGTCAGTTGAGATTTTTTAGCCTCTCGTCCATACGACAACAGTGTCTCGATGTAGGCTCGATAGGGGTACGTGTTGGTCGAGTCACTGATGAGTTTGTCGCTGAGAAAAATATCCACCTCTTGAAACATCGAGTGCAGCCAGAGATTCGTCGGGCCCACCGTTGCAGCTTGGATGATTCTGGAGCCATCCCCATTGACGACCTTGGCTTTCACATGCAAGTATGTATGGGCTAAATCCACATAGGCCGTATCTGCATTACTGATGGTGGACTGGATGGGCCCTGTTTCGTTGATGCTGGAGAGCGGGAGATGCTCCACCCATAATCCTTGTTCGGCATTGGTCTGTTTGGGCGGCACGGTCCACAAATGAAATTCACTGTTGATGGAGGGGCAGGACTCTGCGTGGATCAAGGACATGTTTAAGAAAAGATATCCTGGGTCTTCGATGTGCGTCGTCGCTGGGTCGGTCGTCGACTGGTGCGTGGTCTCGGTGGTGCAGTCTTTTACTCCCTACGGTGCGTTGTGCTTTGGCCACCAAGACGCCTCCCACTTCTTTGGCCCGCCGTTTCAAGGCTTCTTTGGGTGCCGTACCCCCCAAGACATCACCGGCCACTCGCAGTCCACTGCGTACCGTTTGTTTGCCGATTGCTTTCACCCCACGCGTCACCAAGGGCAGGAACGTTTTGACGATGCTCCCGAGTATGTTACCCAGCCCATGTCCTCGTTGCATGCGTGCACCACTAAAGACGGGAAGGCCACCTCCGGCCTGTTGCGCATAATAGTCCATATAGCTGCGTGCATCGCACTCCTAAGGGACCTTCATTATCCAAAGTGGGGAGCACGTGCTTGTCGAAAATGAAGTGTCAGCACCACTTTTCCTCATTCGAATGCCACCGATCGCCCCGTGTCATCTCTTATATCCACCGTGATAGTGTTGATGTCGGTTTGTCGTACGGGCAGGTAGAGCATGTGGGTGAAACTGTGCGTGATTTGATCTCCATACGTCTTTTTAATGGGGACCACCCGTAACAGAGGTGTGTTGATATCGCCCACGATGTGGTTGTCGACCACGTCCGAGTAGACGTAGAGTCCGTACATATCCGACTTCATAACCATCGGGATCTGGCCATGGTCCTCGGATGGACCCGTGTAGGTCGCGTGAGCGAGACCCAGCATTTGCTGTAGGATAGGACTCAGTACGACACTCACGTTGGCGGTGAGGAGGATCTGTGCCTTGTCGTTGTGTGCGTTGTAATCGAAGTCTACGTGATTCTTGAAGGGAAAGGATTTGATGGGTTTTGAAACATTCGTGACCTCCCGTAGAGCCTTATAATGCAACAGTCTTGTCAGCCCACCCATGAACTCCTTGGGGGTATCGTATTGGCCTTCGGGGAGGGTGAGTCGGATGTTTTTGCCTTCGTAGGTCACCTCGTACCACACTTCATTGGCTCGCACGTTGTACCACGAGTAAGGGTATTGGATATCCACGAGGCCACATTCCCATCGTCCAGGTAAATGCAACGGTTGCGGTAACTGGGTGACGTACTTGGCCAAGGTGTTGTCAGGAAACACATCCAGCGAACTGTTACTGGGTAGGGTGAGGTAAAACATGGCGACTGAGCTGTCCTGCTGCTGCTGTTGGTTTTAATAGGTGTTCAACGGTACATCACGTTCATGGACCAATACAAAACCCTCTCTACCCCACCACCACCATCACCTCCACCACCACGGCTCACACCGCCGACCTCAGCACCGCCCCAACAGGTGTTTAATAGGCTGACCTGTATCTGTTCTCTTATGAATATGACTATATGCAGGCGCTTTCAAATTACAAGCGTCTAGTCCGTCATTCATAATCCAGCCGTCGTCCATTAGAGACGATCCATTCAAAGCCCGTTCCTTCTCATTCACCAAACGCTATATAGACGATCTTCTCGCTGTGGATAATCGCTGTATAAATGACGCAGTGAAGGATATATATATCCACCTTCACTGGATTTGAAGGAAACTACAGATAGCCATACAGGCACATCTTATTTAGATCTCTATCTCTATAAAAATTAAGCGGGCATTCTCTCTCGTCGACTTTATGACAAGAGAGATGATTACAATTTCGACATCGTAAAGTATCCCTTTCTGGATAGTAATATTCCAGTGGGACCTGCATATGGCGTATACATATCTCGCTTAGTAGCATTTGCTAGATCCCGTGTTAAATGTGTTGATTTTAATCAACGTCACAAAACATTGTTGCAGAAACTTATAAAACAGGGCTATTCCACCAAGCGCCTCCACTCAAAGTTTCTCAAATTTGGCGATACATATCGCATGCTGATAGCCAAATACGAACGTAGTGTGCAAGATCTATGGCGCTACGTTTCGTAACTTGTGTCTAATTCCGCTTAACCCGGGGCTGGGGGCCGTATGAACCCATGTACTTCAAGATCCTCATGGTACTCATATGAACAGTCACAATCAAAGCGTGACTGAGATACATCATTCTTTAGATGACGACTTTACAACGAATATTATGGATTAAGAATACTGATCAGCGATAGGATTTGATATTTTTGGAACATCATGATGTCTTGCCGGCATCATTGAAAACTGTTGACCGCTTCTCTCTTGCAGGAAACAAGCCTATGTGTTTGTATATTATGATTGTCTTTTTGAATTTGGTGCTAATACTGTTATATGGAATATGGAATAGGTCTTTGGATTATGGACGCGGATATTCTCTAATGGACGACGGCTGGATTATGAATGACGGACTAGACGCTTGTAATTCCAGGCCTTGGGCGTTTGTGTCCGGCGTCGTGTTCGCCGCGGTGACTTGCTACGTGTCACGGCTCTGGAGATGTGGGGTGTCCTGATCAAGGGTGGTTTGTTAAAGGCCTGAAAAGAAGGTGCCCGTTGTGGTGGTGTTTTGGGGTGTGACTCCGGTTCCCACTCGGCTTCCCAAGAAGGTAGTGGGCCACTCGGCGATTGCTGGGTCCGCTGCATAAAGGCCCAGCGGTGGGGGTTCCCCACCAATTCCTATGGTACATGCATGTCTTTCAAGGCTTGAGCGAAGATCTCCCATCCTCGAGGATCTGTGTGCGACCTGCGTTGACGCATCAGGTCATTCGCTAAATCCGTCATGTGGGTACCGGGGACCACCTGATTCTGTACCAGTAGTTCGCCTTTATCATTCCAAGCCATCCGTTGTAATACGAGGCCAGCTTGTTTCTTGAACGATGCAGGTACACTCTTCAGGACATCGTCTTCCACCCACTGTGGGGCTGTGGGTGGTACCCCTGGTAATGGCGGCTGCTGGGGCGGTGCTGATGTCGGCGGTGGGAGCCGTGGTGGTGGTGGTGGTGGTGGTGGTTGGGTAGAGGGGGTTTTGTATTGGTCCATGAACGTCATGTACCGTTGAAGCGTCTCATTGTACCGTTGTACTTTCTCACTGTCGCTTAACCCCGGTCTTTGTAAGATCTGTTGCATCTCTTCATCGAGGGTGTTTATGGTTTTCACCGTAGGTGGGACAGGGTAGGGCGATTGGAGGTTTTGAAGGACCCGTGGTTCGACGAGGACCATTTTTTTCGTGTGATTCATTGTCGGCCGAAGAGTCCACCCAATACTGGACCCAACACGGAAGCGGCCAACGGTGCTAAGATGGCCCCGAGAAAGCCGCCTTTCTGTAACACCTTTTTCTTTTGTGTTTGAGAGACGCGCTTCTGGACTAGGGTTCGGAGATCTGTCTTATGCTTGGTCAACTTGGTCTTCTGAGCCGGAGTGAGTGGTACCTTGCCTTTTAACAGGCTGTATCCTATCTCTCACAGAGAGCGTACACGGTCAGGGTCCGCACCGCGTACACTGGTTCGGACCAACTCGGGTGGGGCCGTCTTCAATACACGGAGCGTCGGGGCGTGCTTCCGTACTCGCGCAGACATCATGTACAACTAATGCTAGAACCCACAACTCTGCTCTTTTTATCCTTTTGCGGGCTACCTCCTAAATATCGAACAGAGACAAAGTCAACCATGCTGTGGTATTAATTCTTTTTATTATCCCCATCATCAAACACACACTCCAGCTGGGGGAGCCACTGTGGGTGTGTTTACATTATTTTTGCATGTACACGTGGTGGTTCTCTCTGGGAAAGATGCCGGTCCGTAGTCGAAGGTGGTCGGGGGTGGCTTGCTTGAGGTCGAAAAGCATATACCCGTGCTGAGGGGCTGTCGCATCTTTGAAGGCTTCCAACGCAAACGGTGTGCGGCCGGGATACATCTATCTCGCCAGGTGCAGTAGTTGAGTGGTATCTCTCGGGTTTTTGAAGACCACCAGGTAGTGGGCATTTAAGCTGATGTTCCGATGTTCATTGCTTTTACTGAACAGATTCTGCACAATGTAGATGATGCTGAGCCGTCGATGATGGCTGCCTTTGGTAAAGAGTTGGGTGACCCGCGCATCCGTCTCCGCCATGAGATCATCCAGAACCAACAAGGTGTCGGGTTCCAAATCGGCCAGGTTGGTTAGGTCGTCCACGAACGTGATGTGGGGCATTGCTGCATACGCTGCCTGCCATTCTCCGTAACACCACACGAATCGGGCAATGGGTGGGGTGATCATGCTGTCGGCGTGTTGAAGGAGCTTCCTGACGAAGTGCGTTTTGCCGGAGCCCGTCGGTCCTGCGATGACGCATGTGAAGGTATGCTGCCACCGAGGGTCCATGGTTCGAGCTGTATGCGCTGTCGTGGTAACCCGCTCTTGTAAATTTGGTACGAGTGAACCGGAGTGGTGGTGGTGGGTACAACGTCGGTCGTCGCTGTTTGTTCACTGTGAGTGATGATCGTGGTGGGTATAACGTCGGTCGTCGTTGTCTGTTCACTGTGAGGGATGAAATCCGGTGGGTTTTCAGACGTAGTGGGTGTACTTGGTGTAGGTGTTGACTGTATACTCGGTGTGGAGCTCGATGTGGCTTGTACACCGGGTTTGGTGGTGGTGATGACTCGGCTCGTTTCGATCACGGAGGTGACTGGTGCTATCTGTAGACTGGTTTCACTGCCACTCACAGCTGGAGTTTTAAGTTGGTTAAGTAGCCTGCTGACATAGGCTACGTCGTAAAACACACCTCCGTACAACACACTCAGCAGGGTTAGCAATATCACCACAAAGCCCACTTGCGCTTTGCGCGTTTTGGGAGACGCTGTGTTCAGAGGCAGCTGCTGCTTGTCCATAGCACCGTGGTCGAACGTGGAATGAAGGATGACGGCAGTGGTGTCTGGCTTTATAGTCGTTTCACCTGGTTGGCCGCCACCCAGGAATTGAAGGAACTGGGCCAGCCTTGCCATTTCACGAAATGAAACAGTTTACCACGCCGACGTTCCGTTTTCAAAATCTGCTCCACCGTGTAGTAGTCTTGCTGTGTTTTTACGACAGGCTGTAATTCCGTCTCGTAAAACGTCCCTAGCAACGGTTCCCCTTGAAGATCTTCCAGTTCATAGACTCGCTGCTGTCGGGGTAGGCGCCGTTTAATCAGCAAGTGCTCATCGCTCCAGTTGGGCGAGTAACTTTTCTCAAATTGACCTTTGACTTTACTGATCCGTACAGGGTTCCCGGCCTTGTACACCTCCTTCGTCGTTCGCTGCGATTGCCTGGGATACAAGACACGCAGGACTTGGGCTTCATTGCGGTGGGTCACGGTAATGGGGGCTCTCTCTATACTCCGGTGATAGGCTCGATTGTAATCACTCGCAAGTTTCGGGAGAACATCGATGTACCGCCTTGTATTCTTATAGGTGGAATACTTATACATGCGGCCTTTGAATGTCCTGTTAAATCTTTCCACCACGGAAGCCTTGACCTCGTTGTACGTATGGAAGAAAAACACCTTCTGGGCTTTCAGAAACTGTTGGAACGGTCTGTTGAGGAATTCCATGCCTTCGTCGGTTTGCAAATACATGGGTTTGCGCCCGGTCTTGAAGATGTCCTTGAACGCCGCTATGAGATTCGCCCCCGTTTTTGTCCGGATGGGTACCACCCACGCATACTTCGACAGGATATCGATGCACGTCAAGATATACCGATTCCCATCGTTGTGTTTGGCAAAGGCGCTCATATGGACCAAATCCGCTTGCCATTGGGCATCTAGTCCTCCCACGATGACCCGGTTCCGTAGAAAATGGCGACGGGCAGCTCGATGTAAGCTTAACTTATCGGTGTCTTGTTTTCTTAACCAATCTCGGACTTGAGCACGTTGTATCCCCTGGGAT
Source organism: Hanleya hanleyi (assembly GCA_036873755.1). Lineage (NCBI taxonomy): Eukaryota > Metazoa > Mollusca > Polyplacophora > Lepidopleurida > Hanleyidae > Hanleya > Hanleya hanleyi. The sequence continues at coordinate 20,624 of JAVTVY010032965.1, forward strand.
TTGGCCGCTCGATAGAGAGCCGTCAATGCACTATAGGCCGCCGGACTGTCGGGACTGTAGTATAAGTTATCCAACACCTTCTCCCAGCTCTTCATGGTGACAAATGATGATGGACCCTATCGTTTATTTATCACGGGTATATCTTGGGCCGGAGTTTCTTTCTGATTTTCTTCGTTGGCTTCTGCCAGCACATTGCCCATGGTAAATGACCAGTCCAACTCGTCTGATGACCGATCTTCCTCCGTAAGCACTTGATCCACATCTACCACGGCATCTTCCGATGCAGACCATAGATCAGGGCGAAGGGTAAAATGGACTGTACCCCCATCTAGCCGAGCCAATTGAGCAAAGAAAGGGCCGCGTCGGATGTACACATCGTGACACAAGCGGACGAGGTCGCCGTCCAGTTCACCAGACAAAACCCGTTTGAATTTGGTCCAGCCCTCTCGGGACAGACGACCACCTCCTCCATGATATCGACCATATCCGCATAAAGGTGCAGGAAAACATCGGGGGTCAAGCTGAGATACGCCAGTATTATATGCTCCGTCATGGTCAGTACGTGAATGGTACGAAATTTGACTGTCTCGTATTTATAGGGACAACCCCGTGAGATCAAAGGATCGGGTGATCGTGTCACTGGGCTGACTGAGTCTATCCGGATAATCAATGGCATCATCGTCTGCCTCCGCTTCATTGCTAGGTTTGGTAACTTGTTCATTGGGTTCTGCCGCCGCTTCATTCAGGGCACGAGCCCACTCCAACTGGACAGCTGACCGCTCGTCCGGTGTAAACAGCTGGTCCACAATAGGCACCACTTTCTCGAAGGCTGTCCACAAATCGGGCTCTAGGGTGAAGCCTCGCGTAGGGTCTTGGTAACGGCCCAGGCGTGGGAAGAAGGGTCCACGGTGTACGTAGATGGCATTGTCTATGTGGATGAGGTTTCCGTCGAGCTCACCGCTCAACACCCGTTTAAATTTGGTCCAGCCGTCACGGTGTAGCGTAACGGTATTAGATACGGTCTCAGCGGGCGACCAGCAAACATCTCCACGGTCTTCCACGAGGGTGACTTTATCTTCATAGACGTGTAACCCCATCCGGGGTGTAAGGGGAAGGATGGCTCGTAGGACTGGTGACATGCTTGACCCAATGACGAACGGTGAATGACACACACTCTGACTGACCCTCGTATATATCGGTTGCACATACGCGCATCTGTGGAAGCTCTGAAGAGCCGTTTTTTCTGTCGCTGTCATTGCCACAGCGTCAGGGTCAATATGGCAAAGACCATTACTAGGCCAACGAGCCATCGCTGGTTCCGGCGTGAGCGCTCGTAATCCATAATCCGGGCATCAAGGATGGCTGTCATAGTCCAGTAGTGGTGGGTGATAGCACACCTCTCCATCGTGTGCACTCTATCGAGGACCGCTTCTGTGAACTCTTTCAGGATCTGGCGTCGCCCCTCGTTGTCGTCGCCATCTGCAAGCATGGACCGAACCACTGCTCGGTAACCCGTGAGTGAATTAACCACGGTGGCATGCTGTAAAATGCGAGTCGCATAGGGCTGGATTTCCGTCATGGCTCTGCAACCGTAGAAATGAAGGTGTGGGATCCAGAGGGGCGTGTTGTATAGACCATGTCGCACATGCGCGCCTATACGTAGCTCTACGGTTGTAGTCCGTTATACGTACTATTCTGATGGGTTAGTGCAAAAAGAGAGCAACAACAACAAAGATTACAGCGCCGGAGGCGCTCCTGGATCACCTGGAAAATCTTCTCCACGTTTCATGGTATAGCTCCGGTGAGGCAGGCTCAGGCTGGTGAGGCTCAGGCAAGTAGCTCCTCTCGAGAGATAGGCTCAGGCTGGTCAGGCAGGCTCAGACTGGTCAGGTCAAGCAGGCCAATGAATGCAGCAATGCCCTAAAAATTCCCACTTTTATACACCTACATAGAAGTACCCGGATGTAGGCGCGGACGTAGGCGAAGGCATCTTAGTACCCGGATGTAGGCGCAGACGTGAGCGAAATTCTAGTACCCGTCCATTGGTTCTTTTATCGATCGCTCATTGGCTCATTTTATCGACCGCAGATTGGTGCAAATGGAACTGCCCATCCTTCCCAGATTAATTTGCAATCCCCTTTTTGGGATCAAGATCTGTATATCGATGCCGCAACATTGTTGCCGAACCTTGCCGAAAGAGAGACCTTTGACCTTTTGACCTGGATGTGACCTTTTTATTTTTTCACCCGATATTCATCCGCGCAATTCCGGTGATGCGGCGCACTTCCGCGCGCTGCGGCCGGGGCGGGCCGGACCGGGCCGGGGAAAATCCGGCGCAGACCGGAAGTGACGTCATACACCTGCGCACAACCGTGATGGAAAAACCCCAGAACCAAGGCAGTACATACATACAGTCATACGAGGTCAAAATACTCGCTTCTGATTGGCTGTCAAAGGTCACGATATGCAAATTTTTGAGGTCAATGATAGTGAATATACGCACTCTATACTGGAGGTCAAAGGTCAATGGGAGTCAATATACTCCCTTGATAGGGGTTTTCCCCTAGTTTAGGGGTAAAGTCCGTGTTCCGTTTTTATATTTTTTCTGGAGAAACTTTTACATGCACCCACCCATGCACCCAAGCCCCGATAAGCCCGGGGACCGATATGACCCCTTTTGGATAGGGTTGATAGGTGTTTCCCCTAGTTTAGGGATAAAGTCCGTGTTCCGCTTTTTATATTTTCGGGACAAATCCTAATTTTACATACACCCACTCCAGGCAGAATCCGATAAGCCAGGGACCGATATTAGCCCTTTGGGATAGGGTTGATAGGAGTTTTTCCCTATTTTAGCGGTAAAAGTCCGTGTTCCGCTTTTTATATTTTCGGGACAAATCCTAATTTAACATACACCCACTCCAGGTAGAACCCGATAAGCCAGGGACCGATATTAGCCCTTTGGGATAGAGTTGATAGGGGTTTTCCCCTATTTTAGACGTAGTCCGTGTTCCGCTTTTTATATTTTCGAGACAAATCCTCATTTTACATACACCCACCCATGACTTCCAAAATCCTTCCGTAGGGACCCCAAGTCCCCGCCCGACTCAAATGAATGGACGGCATACAAGTCCGTACATGCACTCCTAATCACGTGACCGCCGCATGATGGAAAAAAAACAGAACCAAGTCAGTACATCCCATACAGTCATACCCAGGTCACGCCTGATTCACGCAGACCGGAAGTGACGTCATACACCTGCGCACTCCCCGTGATGGAAAAAACCCAGACACAAGTCAATACATGCATTCCATACAGTCAGACATACCCTCAGCCCTCTATATACTCATGGACATGCCTTGATCTCGGGGAGCCAGGTGTTCGGCACGTGAGCTCACTCACGCAGACGCCAGACCAGGTGTTCACCGCAACATTGTAGCGAACGTGCAACATTGTTGCAATTCGGGGAGCCAGGTGTTCGGCACGTGAACTCACTCACGCAGACACATAGGCACCAGACCAGGTGTTCACGATGCCGCAACATTGTAGCGAACGTGCAACAATGTTGCAATTCGGGGAGCCAGCTGTTCGGCACGTGACAACCCCAAGCTGACGACAGCGAAATTCTGGCGGGAAAAATCCCACAGACAGGTCAGTACATGGCCTATCATGACGAAGAGACATGGAGGGCACCGAAGAGACACGCAGGTGAACGACATTGTGGAAAAACCCCACAGACAGGTCAGTACATGTCCTATCATGTTCTGAAGATGGCGGACCTCACCGAAAAGACACGGACGTCACCGAAAAGACACGGAGGTGAACGACATTGTGGAAAAACCCACAGACAGGTCAGTACATATCCTGTCATGTTCACAGGTCACGCTCCATTCACCCAGACCGGAAGTGACGTCATACGGGACTGGTGGCGCCCCCTGGCGGAAGCAGGGGAACGAAGAGTTACCTCCCTGGAAAAGTTGGCCTCTGCCGTGCTTCACCTACTACTGATGGTTCTGCCGTGGGAAAACATATAACATTGGCGTAACCAGGGGGTTCTTCATCCAGACATAACTTAACAGACTCTCTTTGCAGGCTCTCAGGACAACAGTGTTTCTCTTATGTCCATGCAATAACTATTTGTAATAGTCTGGACTTAAATTGATGGGTTCCCATTTTACATCATCACCAGAAAGCGTTACGCGCGCAAGTTATAGGAAGAAAGTCAGAATTGATGGTACCCAATGACCGTCTTTTTGTGTCTGCACGCAAATCCCAAACACAAGCGTCTAGTCCGTCATTCAATATTCAGCTGTCGTCCATTAAAGAATTTCCGCGTCCATAATCCAAAGACCTAATGCATATAATAGCATTAGCACCAAGAGACAAACATTTCCCATAAAATACGGTATAATTGTACGACTTACTGATGAAGGGTATGCGGAAGCAGTTGGTAGGGATGCTGTTTGTGACTTGCTGCAGGAATACAACATAGGCCAGAAATAATGTGGTCCCCACTCCAAAAGGCTCTGTCAGTATGTCGGCACCTCTTCCCACTTCCCTTATATGTGTTGTAATGAGCAGGACAAATATATTGAGGATTGCCAACAGAAAGCTAGGGAATATGATATTCATTACGAAGTAATTCGAATTCCTCTTCAAGTACACCTTGAACGTTGGCAGCAAAAATCGATGGTTCGGGGTAAATACGACCCCTGGCTCTGTATCTAATACTTCCCATTGGCTGCTTCCAAGAACCTTGGGCCGTGCGTCCTTGAATTCATTTCTCGGAGCATAGCTCACTCTATTATTAACAGTTTCAGATTCGTAGGCGTCGGTGCTCAGCATCACGTGACATGACTGATCATCGAAGGGGAAGTGCCTGATGACGACGTCGCACATGACCTTGAAAGCTCCCGAAGGCAGCCATTCCAAAGAACCGTTAAGAGTACTTCAATCAGCGAAAATTCTGTATGGATAGGATGCCTCATAGATTCCGCACTGCCAAGCAAAGAAGACAAATCCCATGGTCAGTAATTTAACATCATAGTATACCGGTATTCAATGTTAAGGGAAATGGCAAATGGGGATATAAACGTTTGCGATTTATAAAAGGGTGACTCGTATATTTGATAATCCGTTGAGCAAGGTAGGGATGTTTGGGGGTCTTTTTAAAGAAATTTACATTTGTCTCCAAATAGTCCAAGAAGAATTACAAGCGTCTAGTCCGTCATTCATAATCCAGCCGTCGTCCATTAGAGAATATCCGCGTCCATAATCCAAAGACCTATTCCATTTCCATATAACAGTATTAGCACCAAATTCAAAAAGACAAAAGTATACATAAACATAGGCTTGTTTCCTGCAAGAGAGAAGCGGTCAACAATTTTCAATGATGCCGGCAAGACATCATGATGTTCCAAAATATCAAATCCGTATCGCTGATCAGTATTCTTAATCCATAATATTCGTTATAGAGTTGTCATCTAAAAATGATGTACCTCAGTCACGCTTTGATTGTGACTGTTCATATGAGTACCATGAGGATCTTGAAGTACATGGGCTCATACGGCCCCTAGCCCCGGGTTAAGCGGAATTAGACACATGTTACGAAACGTAGCCCCATAGATCTTGCACGCTACGTTCGTATTTTGCTATCAGCATGCGATATGTATCGCCAAATTTGAGAAACTTTGAGTGGAGGCGCTTGCACATATACGCCTACTATTGAGCAGTCATCTTAATTTCATTTTGATTTTTCACTAAAACACACATGTGAATCTTCATATTCTAACAATTCAATGACATTCAACTCTTATACTCAATATAATCTGCCCTGCGAGGACGACACGCTCTGGGTCATAAAGGGGAAAGGCTATGATTCGAAGGGCCGGGATGCTCTGCGTCAGGGGCACGAGAAACACTGGCTCATAGACACCAGCATTCCTGGCTCCGGGGCACGATCGGCTCTGGTTCTAGGATACGTGGGGCTTGACGACGAGAGGCCTTGACGACGGGAGGCCTTACCTGCTTTTCGGCTTTTCTTGCTTGCTTGTTAGATATAGTACGCAGATACACCGCCAATGAAAACCCGCCCGCCAGTGCCGGTCAAACTTGAAATACGCTGCGAGTCTCTGCTCCCTCGTGTGATGATGTTGTTATCTGAACAAATGACAATGTTAGTAAACGAAAATGATATTCCGCTACTTTCCAGATTCGGACGCTATATATGTAACCCGTATTAAAGACAACAACTAATTGTTCCAAGTGAATGACTTCTTGCAGCGGGGTAATTACGAACTAAGAAGACGAAACTGGGGAACAGCGTATGTAGCCAGACCTTGAGTTCGACGCCGGCTACATAAAATCCCAAAGAAACTAACGAAGAATGGAATACGATTTTAATTCATTGAGTTTGAAAGTTGAGTAGAGTTGAGTCCGTCAGCGAGTCAACACTGCTGATCGACAATATTCGCTTCAGGAGTCAAAATCATGAAGATTTCATTTCGCATAATATCCATAAATTGCTAGCCTGAAAAGGAAGTTGCTTACAAACATACCGTCAAAGATTCTCCTGAGAAGTGATCGACGAAATTTCAAATCTTCACAATGCGCAATATTATTGAAACTGAACCCTTAAACGGTAGCATGTTCAAACCTATTGTTTTTGAAGATGAAGAATAGGCACGCACGATGGGGTTAGCATGGGGAGTAAGAAAAATGCCGTAATGCTGTTATATCAGCTTCAGATTTGTGAAGATGAGTATATCATCTATATACATTATAATCACACACCAGAATATATGAAATGAGCAAGTACTCACTAAGGCAGAAACAGTCCAATTTGGGAAGTACTAAAATGATTATATAGATGGTGAAAATATAAATTTCCTGCCTGTTGGGCGAGTCAGCGAATATAATGACCACAATCACCACATACCTATGCCGATGCTGCGTTTGACACGATATTCCAGACATATTTGACATATTCATTTTTATATGACAGGTTACAGTTTAGATAAGGCGCCAGATACAACATTTGTGTGCGCATCACTGGACCCGACTAGCGCAATACCAGCAACGCCATTTGCCTACTAGATATTACCTATAATCGGGCCGAAAAAACGGTGTGGCATTCCCATCAATCTCAGAATAAAGATGACGACGGGTACAATTTTGTATGTATTTTATCGTGACAAATACATAGGTGAGACAATTAGACATGTCTCTCAGAGACTCCAGCAACACAGAGTACAGACTTAAAGTGAAAGAATCATTGTTTATTGAATGCAAATGAATGTTCGGTGTCACTCCGGCTTTTCAATGTTTAAACCAATGCTGTTTTTAGCTGTTATATAACCTACATCATGTACATACCGCTGAATTGAGACATTGTACATATAAAGCTTTATTGATTCCTGTAACCTGAGCTATTGATCTGGTGTTTTTTCAACACGTTTTCATATTATCACAATGGCACTGTGATAACTGCAATCACAATGTTAATATGTAGATATGTCTGTTGACTGAATTTTACTCACAAGGTTAATGTATAAAAGTTCCTGTAAACATATATATGTGCATTTGCCACTCCACCTGAGAATATAGAATGTTAATGTAGCTCGTTAATATAGTCAGAATGGACTTCTACAATATTGTATCCGTCGCCATCTTTATTCTGGTATTAGTTAAACCCCTCCATATTAGGATATACCATTCACAACGTGGCAATGGCAAATAAAGCTTTTTTGACAACATTTGAGGGTGGATTGATTTCAGCTAGGCCTCTTTCATAAACTCCTTGAGAGCATATCCGAATCAGCTTTGAGTGAGTCAGTGAGTCAACACTACTAGTCGTAAGTGTTCGTTTCACGCATCAAAAGCTTGAAGATTTCATACTGTATAGTGCCCATAAACTCCCCAGCATAAAAAAATGGATACAAAATAGATATTCTATGTTACCAAACAGCCCGTAAAAGATCCTCCTGAGAAGTGATCCGCGAAATTGTAGAAATGGAATCCTTATACAGTTGCATGTTCAATCCAATCTGTGAAGATGGAGAATTGGAGAATTTGTAGTTTTCCTGTGACGATATTTTCAAACAACAATCTCACGTGGTTAGCATGGGAGTAACGAAAAGACTGCAATACCGCTATATCAGTTTATTATTCGCGATGATGAACATTTCATCTATATACATTATAATTACACACCAGAGTAGCGGTATATAAATTTATCAAGTACTTGCTAAGACAGACGTGATCCGGTTTGCGGAAGTACTATACTATACTGGACACATTGGTTTATTCGGGTTGTTGACTGTTGGGGACTCGACGAACATAATGATAGCAATCGCCACCGTGACATACCTATGACAATGCGGCAATTGGCACGATATACCAGACAGAAATATTCATTTTGATTTGAGATTAGAATTAGATAAGGCGCCAGATCCAACAGTTGACGCACGCATCACTGGATCCTAGTTATGCAATACGAGCAACACCATTTACCTACCAGAAACCATCGGTGACTAATCATGTCTTAACAGGAAATGCTTTGGAAGAACTCGAAGTGGTGTTCCAATTATTGTGCCAATGACTATTGAATGTTTTATTGTAACATTTGAATCTTTAGTTTACGAGAAGAGGGAAGGGGAGGACTTAATGAACGGTGGAATTAAATTAAATTAAACTGTATTAGTTTCTGACAACTTGCAGTTGTCAGTACTATTGATTGTTGAACTATTGTTCGTGAGAGCACCCGAAGAGCAAACGAAAGAATTGTTCTACTTCCCAATGACTAGAAAAGCAAACCTTATCTGTTCATCTACGCTGATGAACGCAAATCATACACTGACGTATACAGGCTCTGATAAATTGTCTACCGGTCTGGCAAACGGGGGGTAGCCGTTCAGTATGTGGTCTGTGACAGCCTAATCTGGTGATGCATCTAAAGATCATAAGATAAGTGCATGTGGCGAGGAACTTGATAGGAATGTAAGCTATAGGTTAGAAAAAGTTCAGTTTGCTGGAAGAAACAAACACCAAACAAACAACACTATCTTAGTATGGCACATACTCTATTGCCGAAAACTGGTCGAGTCCCTTGCGGGATTCGAACCAGCTACCCTCAGAGTATGGCACCTAATCACCAGCACTATATGTCGGCGATCTAAACTACTTGGCCAACGGGTCCCCCACAAAAATAGAAGTTAGTCTTGGAAGCGAACATACAGTGTCCCGCTGATGACCAGGATGACCGAAAATACTGTTATACGATCACCAATAACGGTATTATTGCCATACACATGTATGTGTGTTTGTATACATGCTAATATATATCATATATATTTATAAAGGCTCCATCGAGAGGTTTTTGTACATGTTTCTCGGTTACGATTGACTCGATCAAGCACGCATGATGGTTATTGGTCATTTTCTTTTCTATAGATATCCAATATGGCCACCAGGCCCCATCCTCAATGCTGATTATTGGTACTAAAAACCAGATCTGTTTCGAAGGATTAAACTTCAGGTTATCGTACATGCCACGGTTGTGAACTACATCAAATGTTGCCAACTGGATCCTTCCCGGCCCCTTACATGTAAATTAGCATGTGTACATCCAGCGGCAAATGGGGTTACTCTTCCAGCTTCGGTAAACCCGATCAGGTTAAAAACTGTGCTAAGAGCCCTGAGGTAGATTTACTTGTTTCAAGTTTCACAAACGGTTTTGATATTGGGCAGTCGGGAAACTATGTTTTTATAGTCTGGCGTAATCTACTATGCAAAACCCTACTGTCGTAGAAGCTAAGTTAGACAAAGATTTGTCGAACGATCGCGTTGCTGATCCCTTCTCAACTCCTTTTGACAATATGGTTTGCTCTCCATTAGGCTTAGTTCACAGAAAGGAATCAATACTTTTGGGGGCTCTCGGTGGTCGAGTGATGCTCGCTAGCCTCACACCGTTGAACCGGCACGGGTTCGAGCCTCGCTGGTGCATGTGTGAAAGTTTGCCAATTACTTGCCGACGAGCCGGAGGTGGTTCTTTTCTGTTATTCCGGCTTCCTCTACCATTAAAACTGGCTGTCACCATATGGGTGAAATAACCTTGAGTGTGACAATCCGAATTCCCCGTAATACTTTTTGGGTGATACACGATTGATCTTACCCAAGAAAATCCTGCCTTGTCTATCCACGAGACCTGTGATATGTTGAATACGAGACATTAGATATCGCGATTGCTCTAGTTCAAAAACATGGCTCATGAGGCTTGATGACAAATCACTTTAGAGGATGCCTTCCGCATCATACCTATTGAGCCAGCGAATTACCCCTTATTGCGGTTTACCTGGGGCGACAAGTATGTTTAGGATCGGTGCCGCTAGCTGGGATGCTCTACATCCTGTAAAATATTTGAGAGCTTATGTCGTTCTCTGCAATTGCTTATGGCTACAAGATTCGGCATATCAGAGGTGATCCACATACTGGAAGACTTCATGTTCGTCGATGCGAATAACGCTAGCCACTGTTCTTTAGCTCTTAACACTTCCATTTACTTGTGTGAGAATTTGGGCATTCCAATCAAACATACTAAGATCTGCTACCCATCAACTACTATGGTTATGCATGGGGTTCAACTGGTCTCCAGAACTATGCATCATTTCCAGAAGACAAAATTCATACACTGAAAAGCATGCTGGGTGAATTTTCTAGCCGCAAAGAGGTAACCCTTGTGGAACTGTAGTCTCTCATTGGCTCGCTCAAATTTGCCTGTAAAGTCGTGGAGCCCGGAAGAGCATTTTTCCGCTGACTCCGGTGAAGGAGTTGTGTCCCGTCGTGCTTGCCGTGGAAACTTGGGACCGCAAACTGGCAATCGTAACGTTCTGGTTCTTTGTAATAATATGACCATGGTTGAAATAATCAATCACCAGTCTTTCATTGCTGATTAACTTAGTGTGCCGGTTAGTAGTTGCCTGCCTTCGACATAACATTTCGATTAGATCAAATAATATTTCGGAACGATCTAACGTTATCCCTGACAAGCTCTCGTGGCTATAATGTCTAGCCTGTTGGCTCAACCGCTCGTCGCACCCAATACCGTGCCTGTTGCTGACTCTTTGAAGCAGACAGCTAGAGTTCTTCTGACGGTGTCCATTTCTGAATCTTCCTTGAAAATATACAAGACGGCAATAGCAATGTTCTTTAATATACGACGATGTCTCTTTCTCCGATCAATCTGTTCCGTTACAAGGCATGAACAGTATTATCCGCAACTTCAAACACAACATATTCCATAAACCAGTTCATTTGTTTATATCATCGTATACTGATAATATTTGATATTGTTCAGTTCGAGCAATCCGTGCTTATTTTCGGTTACATATTTCACATCCGAGAATGGGTCCCCTGTTCCAATTTCCAGAAGACGCGCCCGTTACAACGGAATCTATTTAATCGGCATTGACCCTCTTTAATCGGCCATAATTTTCGCATTGGCGCCGCCACTTCATTTTCAGCAGCAGGAATTCTGAATAACCTTTTCAAAAATGTTTATATGAAAGTCTGATGCTATACTAGAATGACACATTTCACTTGGGAGCTATGCGATGTCCAGTCATGGGCTGCATTGTATGGTAGCCCCAACGAATTTATTGCATAAATAAGGATCTGTTCCAACTTGACCCAGTTTGGCAAAGGTCAGTCAGGGGCTGCCGTGTCATCTGAGTCAGTTATATCCGATCATTTTACAATATTTACTATATACTTAACACGCAGAAAAAAAGAATTCAAAATTTAGAATCGAAAATTCGTCAAGAATTCTCCACTTTTGGTTCTGACGTATCTGTAACGTCATTATGGCGGCCATCTTGGATTATTTTTACATTTCTTGCTAGGCCTTTTAGTGTTAAAATTTTTAAGGAAAAAAATTGCCATTTACAGGCCCAAAATGGCCTCTGGCCCCCTAATGGGTCACATATTGCCACCTAGGCTTCGAAATCGGGGGAACCCCTTCTGATATTATCTTCGGTGGCTCTGACGACACGTGTGCCAAATTTGGTGCTTTATTCCACTCAATCTGATTAAAACTCAGATTTAATAAACCGCTCCTCTGTCGGACATGTCGCTGATTAACATCTGGGACAGTCTCTATCTTAAATCTGTCGCGCATGTCCGACTGGCGACCAATCACAGTCCAACTTCGACAGGCGAAGAGGTGCCTAAATTCAGTGGCGGCGAAGTTCAAGGGCGAGATCGAAAATATGGTGTGCCATGAATTTGACGTGCCCGCATTAAAGCAGGAGGAACTGCAGATGCTTTCTTGCATGCTACGTAAAAGACGCTGTATAGCCGTTCTTCCTACCGCCTACGGGAAATCTTTACGTTGCCGAGTGTACGAACCAGGCGCAGAGAAAACTCAGGCGACTGACGAAGTTCTTGCTCTCAACTCCAGTCCATGAGCGATAAAAAAAGATTATTATTTGCTCCCCGTTGCTCTCTTCAATGACAGACGAGGTGAAAAAATCAAGGGATATTTCTTGCACTGCTGGATATATAGGTACGGTTATTTTGTTTCATAAAATCAGTTCATAACTGCATCGCAACAACGTTAATATTACTGACAAATTGTTAAAAAAATCTTCGCTGTGAAACCAACCGGACAAGTCCATTTTCACCCACAGGAGAGGAACTGCACTAGGGGAAGTAACTCATCCCGCATATTTACAGTGAAAGCAGAAGAAAGAATTGTCTCCCCACTCTCCGGCTCCTTTAGGCGAAAATGGACTTTCCCAGTTGTCGGCATGATCGTCGTTTTCAACAGGCAGTTGCTCAGACGATATAAACTTTGGAGATTTTATAAATAATTTCTAATGCCAGGGAAATATTTTTGATGACAAATAATAGCACGGAAAGAGTTTGGAATATATGGTGAGTTTCGACAGCTAATGTGTTATATTAACTGATAAATCCTCGAAAACCTCGCCTTACGGTACCGTAATGCGAGACAGACGGTATATAAGCAGACACGCTATACTACGAGGCGTCTCATTGGGCAACTGTTTGACCCGGAAACTATTTGATTCGGAGTTCATCTGACGGATTTGTTTTAGGGACTATCCCAGATGTTAATCAGCGACATGTCCGACAGAGGAGCGGTTTATTAAGTCTGAGTTTTAATCAGATTGTATTCCACTCTGCCCCGATAAAGTGAAAATCTGGTCTGAAGCCACTGGACTAATATATTTGAGCACAGAAGAGCTGTGATAGGAACTACATGTACCCAGACAGACTCAGCGTCTAACCATTTCTAGCGCCTAGTGATTACTGGAGACCGCATCACTGGCCAAGAGCTTGTGATTAAACGTGCATAACTGCCCAGTTTTCGCCGCCAAGGTAATTAATATCACCGGTTGTCCATCGGGGTGTTGACTATGTTATAATATTGATCAGTTGTAGCCAACATCGTCATCAGGGCGATACACCAATGACAACGACATGAACCGTATGATAATTCAGCAGCTTCAAGGTGTTTCTAATCTTTATTTCGTGGAAGGAAGTAGGGTTTCTGGTACGATCTGATATTACAGCGGTTGAAACCAGGTTCTATCAATAGAAACTGGAGCGCATACTGGTAGAATCAAAGACTTTCCCAGTTAATTGAAAGAAATTGATTTGGTACCAAAACAAAACAGTTTCCATTGCAATATTCTACCAGATTCTAGTTTTCACCAAGACATATAAACGTTAGAAAAGCTTCAAGCACATTCGACAGTCCAAATGGGGTCGCTTCATGAACTTACGTATTAGAGAGCCCAGTATTGTGAGTTAGGTGCAGGATTGGCTTTTTTTTAGATACTTTTCAAATTTCCTATGCTTTAACATGGTGCTATATAGCATACTTGGCAATATTGTGCAGATATTTTTGCTAAACTCCGCAGTAGGCAGAAAAGTGGGTTACTTTAATATCATCTATATCTAATATTTAGCACTTTTATAATCTAGTCTAATTAGAATATATTCGCATTAAAATATCTGTAACATCGTGTCGGAGAAAGGACAATATATTCAATATTTAGCACCTTTATAATATTATCTAATTAGAATAGATTCGCACATAAATATGTAGCTGACGTCTGAGAACAGACAATATATTGAATATTTAGCACTTTGATAATATCATCTAATTAGAAGAGATTCGCAGTTAAGTATCTATCTGGCGTCTGAGAAAAGACAATATATTCAATATTTAGCACCTTTATAATATCATATAATTAGAAAAGATTCGCACTTAAATATGTAGCTGGCGTCTGGGAAAGACAATATATTCAATATTTAGCACTTTTTATAATCTATACTAAATAGAAGAGATTCGCAGTTAAATATCCACATATATAATCTACTATAATTAGAAGAGATTCGCATTAAAATATCTGTAACACCGTGTCGGAGAAAGGACAATATATTCGATATTTAGCACCTTTATAATATTATCTAATTAGAATAGATTCGCACATAAATATGTAGCTGACGTCTGAGAACAGACAGTATATTGAATATTTAGCACTTTAATAGTATCATCTAATTAGAAGAGATTCGCAGTTAAGTATCTATCTGGCGTCCGGGAAAAGACAATATATTCAATATTTAGCACCTTTATAATATCATATAATTAGAAAAGATTCGCAGTTAAATATCCACAAGACCCTTTTCGGAGAAAAGACAATATATTCGATATTTAGCACTTTTATAATCTACTATAATTAGAAGAGATTCGCATCAAAATATCTGTAACACCGTGTCGGAGAAGGGACAATATATTCAATATTTAGCACCTCTATATTATCATCTAATTAGAATATATTCGCATTTTAATATATATGTGACGTTTGAGAGCAGACAATATATTGAATATTTAGCACTTTGATAATATCATATAATTAGAAAAGATTCGCAGTTAAGTATCTATCTGGCGTCTGGGAAAAGACAATATATTCAATATTTAGCACCTTTATAATATCATATAATTAGAAAAGATTCGCAGTTAAATATGTAGATGGCGTCTGGGAAAGACAATATATTCAATATTTAGCACTTTGATAATATCATATAATTAGAAGAGATTCGCAGTTAAATATCCACAAGACCCTTTTCGGAGAAAAGAAAATATACCCAATATTTAGTACTTTTATAATCTGATATAATTAGAAGAGATTCGCATCAAAATATCTGTAACACCGTGTCGGAGAAAGGACAATATATTCAATATTTAGCACCTTTATAATATCATCTAATTAGAATATATTCGCATTTAAATATGTAGGTGACGTTTGAGAGCAGACAATATATTGAATATTTAGCACTTTGATAATATCATCTAATTAGAAGAGATTCGCAGTTAAGTATCTATCTGGCGTCTGGGAAAAGACAATATGTTCAATATTTAGCACCTTTATAATATCATATAATTAGAAAAGATTCGCAGTTAAATATGTAGCTGGCGTCTGGGAAAGACAATATATTCAATATTTAGCACTTTGATAATATCATATAATTAGAAAAGATTCGCAGTTAAATATGTAGCTGGCGTCTGGGAAAGACAATATACTCAATATTGAGCACTTTGATAATATCATATAATTAGAAGAGATTCGCAGTTAAGTATCTATCTGGCGTCTGGGAAAAGACAATATATTCAATATTTAGCACCTTTATAATATCATATAATTAGAAAAGATTCGCACTTAAATATGTAGCTGGCGTCTGGGAAAGACAATATATTCAATATTTAGCACTTTTATAATCTACTATAAAATGACGTCACTGTGACGTCATCAAGTCGGCCATCTTGGATTTTTTTACATTTTGTGGTAGAGCTTGACCCAAGGATATAGTGTGGTAAGTTTCAGCCCCCTAGCTCAAGGGGTCAGAAAAATAATTAGGGGGTCCATTCCGCCCCCCCCCCCGCCGTAGGCCACGACAGGTCCCCAAAAGCCCAGGCCAGATAGGGTTAAACAGTCTATATACCAGCACATGCGCGTTGTTTAACCAGGAAGAACGATAGAATAATCTGTTATTGTCTGAGTGGAGTTGCACAGACCACAAATGAAAATGTACTTGCGACTGTCTTAAAACTTACATAACAGCGCATGCGCGTTGTTTAACCAGGAAGAACGATAGAATAATCCCTGTTATTGTCAGAGGAGTCGCACAGACCAGCAAATAAGGGGTAGGACTGACTTAAACCTCCTTAATCACCAGTCCTTGCAATATTGAAAATATGTAGCATTTGTGCTAATTATACAATATATTTTCTTTAAGGAGAGGCAATCGGACAATTTGGAGCTGCGATTTAGAAGAAATATTCAATATTTATCATGGATGCAATTTAGAAGAAATATTCAATATTTAGCATTTGTGCTAATTATACAATATATTTCTTTCGGGAGAGGCAGTCCGACAATTTGCGTTTGCGAGTTATCATGAATATTGAATATTTCTTCTGGCTGCAATTTAGAAAGAAATATTGAATATTTAGCAATTGTGCTAATTATACAATATATTTGATTTGGGAGTAGGCAAGTCAAAGTGCTAACTAGCAGTAATCCTAGAAATTATCTTCAAAGTAGCACACCCCTTTCTAAATATCACTGATTTTAGAAATTATTTGCGATGTAGCAGATCTGCTAAATAGCATGCGAGACAATAATAACCATTCCTGCACCTTAATGAGTATTGTGTCGTCTAATGCGGTTGAGCACTGAGAGGGTGTCGTTAATTTGCACTCAACGACATCACCCCTCCCCTCTCCCAGCGTTGCCATACCAGGCATGTTTAGTGTAACATCACATGTATTAACGATATTAATCTTTCTGATAAAATAGCGTTTTCTGAATGCATAAAGTGATTCTTTATGTTGTGATTTAGCACGCTCCGGTTTACACGGCGCAAATAATGTTATTGCTTAATTATTCAGAAGTTGTTTCATCCGCAGGGAATATAATATATTCTAGAATTCAATAGTGTGGCACTTTTGGTGATGTTAACTGCTATGACAGGTGTTACATATTTCAAAAGGCCCATATAGTAAATACGACTCGTTCAGCCTGATCGCTTTATTGACACATGACCGTATTATTCCATTTACCTTGGTATCACCTGCATCGAGCTCAATATAACATATTTTGTCATCTTCAGTGTGTGAAATAATGTGCGTCGGGTGAAAGGGGCAAAACGCTTTCCGAATAATCAAGTGCAATGTTCGATACAAATATAGATGCTAAAGTCTCACAGTCTCACAAATGCAGACGATTCTCTCCAGTGAGTGGTGCAAACAAGTGAGTTAAAATATATGTAATTTTTTGTAGTCAACGTAATTGATGCAGGATCTGGATGTTAGATATGTAATTGTTTGATTAGGTTCCTTTGAGGTCGAGTGACTAAAGGAAAGAATCTCCCTCCCTAATATACCAAATTCACCAATTAAAATCGGTAGCACGTCCCTTTGGAATAAACTCCCAATTCTATATTGCACTGATAGAAAGGTAAATATATAGATATAGAGAGAAAACTCATTTATCCAAGTTACACAATTAGTTCGAGAACTGGTTTACAGTCACCCTGCATTAAACATATATATATTACCAGAAATGGTTATAATATGACAAAAGAATGATATACATTGGGGGTGATGCTCTACCAGAAAATGTTAACAAAAACAATTCTAGATGACCCGCATTTATGACGTCACAGAGACGTCATTTTCTAAAAAAAAATGCATTTTTGGCCTTTTTTCAGTCAGATTTTCCGATTTTTTTATTAAAAAATAAATAAATGGTAAATTAAGAAATATTTATCTTTTGTGAAATAAAAAAATTTGGCAGTAATTTTGAAGAATAAGAAAATAGGAAAAGATCACTTTTTTGGTACCGTATTCCACATGGTCGCCATGATTATTTCTTCAAGGGATATGTAAATACGCTCAAAATCACCCCAATATACTATCACGGAGTGTCAGCTCGTAATGTTTATCGATGCGGAGATAGTTTGAGAAAGAAAGTTTGATGTGCGGGGCGGGGGGGGGGGCTGGTAGAGTAAAGCATCACATTAGATATCAAGATCGATGTAGGGTTCGAAATAGTGCTTCTAAGCATTAAGGATATGCACTGCTAGTTCACCAATTGGGGGTATCAGTGTCTGACTATTAACAGATTAAGTCACTTCAGATGACCCAATAGTTTATATGTGCGTACATGTATGGGAAATGTGATGGACCGGCAAATATTATAACAGGTATAGGTAAATATGTTTCGTGTAAGTATCCTGTTTATAGACTGGGTTAATATGCTTACGTACATGTACAATACAATACTTGACAACTTATAGTATATAAACATAGGTAGAGCTGTGACGGAAACAACTGAAGACTTGGTGACCACTAGAACGTGAAAGGGCTATTGCGGGAGTGCCGGAATGCTTGACCTATGTTAACCAAACAGATTATTGATACAACCGTGGGTTACAGAGTGTGAATTTGTATCTGCCCGTGGGCCGTTTGAGCGTCTGAAGGTTTCGAAGAATAGGATGAGTTTGATATCGGCAAGTCCTGAATTGTTGTCACCATAATTCCGGTAAGGTTATCACCATGTCAATCTTGGTAAATGAAGATGGTATATCGGGGTAATACCATCTAGTGGTAACGCTATGAAAACTTCATGCGACTGTTGGCCGGGATTCTCCGAGATCACACAAAAAACAGTCACCAGAATTCTGCCTACTCAATTTGACAGTGATGGGCGTTTCGTTCATTGATATAATCTTTCCGAGACGATCTTATGGTATTCCAAGCCGAACGATAAAATCCTGACTATTCGACGGGAGCAATACTTTGAACATTCCGGAGAAGAACGTTTATCACGAATCATGTCTAGACATGATGCCTTATTTGGATACCCTTTCACTGTATTATTTACTTTATTGTTCCACGTGTGTAATTACAAGGGGCGTTATTATAAAGTTTTTTCTCACTGATTGGCAAACAGATGTAGTTTGAAATTTGCACAGGATTTTTATAGCGCTGATGTGAGATATAATATTCCGTGATATTATATCTGAGTTTACTGAGATTTATCACCATGTATTCATCATACATGGTATTGCACAATATTCAATGTTCAATTGAAATAGAGCTGTTATGCGAGAACTACTGTTGTCCGTTAGATGAGATACTAGATAACAAATCGTGTGATCTTCTGTATCATTTGTTGTCATGGACAACGATATCGAAATGCAGTTGGCGTACCTGATGCAATTTGTTTACTCTACAGTGACGGAATATATTTACCTGTATGACCGAGTGACCGGGAAGCGGGGCTCATGCATAGAAAAACATCAGAACGTTATATACAATAACTACTACGTTACAGAGAACGCTATATAGATGAACTATTTCTGCGTGCAACGTTTGACATAATTCTCTCTCTCGCTGTCTCCGTTACAGACTCAGACATGCATTCCTCACCTACTGGTATGAAGATTTACCTGCTGCTATATACATTCGGTGTTTCGACACTTGGACGACGAGGTAAGATAAGTGAATTAATATCTTTCATTTATAGGTAGTGTGGAGTAAACCTTCCGTTACAGGTTATGTTCGCTTCCCGAATATTAGTAAAGATATATTGATTATTTCCTCCACGTGTCCAATTTCATCTGCCTTTACACTACCAAGAAATCTAGAACACTCGATTGACGGCGCGACATAAGTTATTTATTTGCACTTTTTCTTAAATTCGTCAAGACATATTAAAAGCCTAAAAAAATTAGTTTAACCTATTTCCATCAGAATGAAATCTTTCACGCAGGAAAATGTTTGCAATATAAAATATTTCTGACTCACGGAAACTCAAGTCCCTGAAAAACTAACTCATATTTTAATTTATATAGAGTAAATAGTAAAGCATGATTTCTCAGTACAATCAATCAGTCAATAAGATATTCCACTTGTAAGCTATTGCACGCATTTCGAAGTGAATCAACGAAAAAAATGTTTCGGAGACCCTTTTTCAGATATTCTAAATCTTTTTCATTTTTCTAAATGAAGAAGTGATTACAATATGCCATGTCCATTTCGAAGACCAATTGCCAATTTTGACCATTGGAATTAGCTGCATGAATCAAAAGATATAATGCGACATGTAGTATGTGAAATGCAATGTAGGTCAATGTAATTCCAAAATTACGGCCCCCCGTTTGAATCTCTGCCTTACGTTGGCCATCTTGGTCGCGAAAACATGTTCTTCCAGTCGGCCTCAGACCACTAATAATTTTGTTACTTGTTATGTTTTAGCATAAAAAAAAATTCACAAAAAATCGGAAAACTATCGATGCACAAATCCACTGGGCATGACAATATTCACCTTGTGGGACACTAACTGTGAAAATCTTGACAGGAGTTGACCATGGAAATTTCAAATTCCCGCCATTGACAGCTGAACGGTGTTACCGAATGTCATTCATTTTGTAAACAGGGAGCCTTCTCATCCCTCATTGATCATGTCTTCATCCACCATGCTTTTCCCAAAGTGGCCCAAATCAACACCAGGAACTACAGTTTGAAGCATCATCTGCAATTTGAAATGTCAGATGTATCAGAAAGGCTGGAAAGTCACAGCTCATAAAATCCACAAAAATCTGCTCTCAAATTTCTAAACAATGTAGGTCCAGGGCTCCGACCGGAACTCCGATCTGATGCCAACCATTGTTAAAATAAAAAAATACTGTAATCTGAACAAACCATACCCATCCACAAACAGTCTTGAGAAGGCACAGATAAAACTATGCACAGATAGAGATTTTACAGCCTATATACCGAGGGTACCCCCTTTATAATTTACCCTCAGTTTGCCCCATATGACTTAAGACTGAGGTACAAGTAAAAAGTACCATATCTCACTAACCTGTACATATTTTTCCATCTGGTAAAAAGCACCAAGTAGACAATCTTTCTGCCTATAATAAGAAGTGTGAAGCATTAACTAGATATGTTAAACACTATTTTAATTTTTTTTTTTTTTAAATTCATTTTTCATAAAAAAATTCAAATTAAAACTTAAAAATAAAGAAAAATTCAAAATGTGACAAAACATAATTTGTTTACAAGCTGCTCATTTAGGCTTCATTTGGTAAAAATTTCCTTCATGACAGTGGCTGATTCCCCCATGTAATCAGTGGATCATTCCAGTAATCTATCAAATGTGATTAAAATTTGAGATCAAAGACATATTTAATCCTGTAATAAGTGACAGCAATATACACAAATGTGTACACAACACATCCAAAAATAAAACACAGAGGTGTTCATGATATACACAACTCCCATATAGAGAATATATGTCAGTTCAATTGGATGGATCTACATCTCATCAACATCTTGCTGGCAGTAATTAGAAAGATGCACATATTACTTGTAAACAGTTAATATTACTGAGAAAAATTAATATAACATTGAGGAATATATTCTGTGTCGGATTTCAAGTCCATGAATGCACTGTTTGCAAACAGGCAACACTTGTCAAAACACAACATAGAAGAAAAAAGAATAAAATTCAATGACAACATATCTGATGGTCATTTGCTGATCTCTGCTACATGAACAACCATGAAACTTGAGGACAGATGGAGTTGACTCACTTAAACTGTTAACTGTTTGGGGAACACTAAGATGGCAACTTACAGAAATCAAGGCCTATCTTCCAATAGAGTTGGAGGTCATACCTCTGAGTCAAACCGTGCGAAATTCCCGGAGAATCTATATTTGCTTATATTTGGTGCCTGTAATCCATGTTCCTTTCTACCCACAAGATCTTTAATCTGAATATGAAAGAAAATTACAAACCTATAATCCTGGAGATGGTGAAAATGAAATGAAAAGAAAGTATGTGCTATGATGCAACTGCGACTGACAATGGACACACAAAAATGTGAAACCATCAACCGTCAGATTAATTAATGACTCCGTTAATCAGATTTAATTTGTCTCATTAAAGTTACAAATGCAAAAGGCATTTTGGATATTATTTGTGTGTGAAACAAACATCTGAGTATTTACAGGTGATATGATTATTATCAAATTCATATGGTTTCAGGCTGATATAAAGTAGATTTATACATAAATGATTAAAGCATTGAAGATTTGAAATGAGATCTAGATTTTGAAAAAAGCATGTAATTGTATCTGTGTGAATTTTCTCTCTTCCATTTATATTTTATGGTATCTCGAAAGCTAATTTGCTCATAATTACCAGCTGTGTTAATTGGACCTCGTCATACTTGGCATGGACAATTTGGCTCTAGCATTGACAAATCAGTCATTTTTTGCCTATATTTGCTCCTAAAGGTCTCCAGATTTTTTTTCGCGAAAATCGCATAAGAATACAAGAGATGTACCCATCATTATCAGTATGATGTTTATTTCACCCACATTTGACAAGAAAAAAAAATAATTTTAATAATTGAAAAATTAATTAAAGTTAATTAAAAAAAATATTTTATTTTATTAATAATTTAATAGCATTAATTTGAAACAACCCCAATATTTCTGCGTTCTTCGTGAGTCAGCCTGGAGAAAATTGAGCTGATCAAGTCAAAACTGTAACCACAGTGACGATTTGAAGTTCTCTGGTCAAATGTGAAAATCTATCGTGTTAGGGATGGAATCATTGTTAAAATAAAGAATGCTCTCATCCGAACAAACCACAGGCCCGCAAAACAAGAGATTTTGGGGGGGCGGTGGTAGATATGGGGTCTCTATATATAACCCCATGCTTTACATAAACAAACATGGGGTTATATATAGAGACCCCATATCTCGACACTTCATCCTAATACCATTCCCCCCCCCCCCTCCAAATCTCTTGTTTTGTGGGCCTGTGGAACAAACCATACCCTTCCACAAACAATCTTGAGAAGGTACAGACAAAACTTTGCACAGATAGAGATTTTACAACCTATATACCAAGGGTACCCCCTTTATAATTTCCCCTCAGTTTGCCTCATATGACTTACGACTGAGGTACAAATAAAAAGTACAATATCTCACTAACCCCTACATATTTTCCATCTGGTAAACATAGTAGAAGTAGACAATCCTTCTGCCTATAATAAGAAATATAAAGCATTAACTAGATATGATAAACACTATTTTAAATTACCTTTTTATTATTTGAAAATATTTTTCATAAAAAAAATCAAATTAGAACTTAAAAATAAAGAAAAATTAAATTAAAAATGTGACAAAACATAATTTGTTTACAAGCTGCTCATTTAGACTTCATTTGGTAAAAATTTCCTTCATGACAGTAGCTGATTTTCCCATGTCCCCAAAGTGGTCCAAATCAACACTGGGAAGTACAGTATGAAGCCTCATGAGCAATTTGAAATATCAGATGTATCAGATAGGCTGAAAAATCACAGCTCATAAAATCCACAAATATCTCTCAAATTTCTAAACAATGTAGGTCGGTAGACGGATAACGGTGCGGAAAACAGCCTGAAACTGGGGAGAGTAGTATTGTCCCGTGAAAAATGGTCTCATTGACCTCTTTGCACTTAAACTTGTGGCGGTCATGTGGCGATCACGTGACCAAGGCATGTACTGACATGTTCTGGATTGCATCAGCATTGGCTGGGTGCCAAGTTTTGACCACTATAGGTCTGGCAGCATTTGACCTCTGTATTCCTCCGCAGTGATGCGGTCATGTCTGGCGGTGATGCGGTCGCGGAAAAAAACTTCCGCGGAGAAAAAGTAGTCCCCAGACTTCAAATACGCTGCATGGTCCGATTGGGTCGAGTGAGGTATCAATGTGAAGCATTCGTAAAGGGGCATCTGGTGGACTGGGTGTGGGGTTGAAATAGCGTTATTCTGCGCATGCGCGGTGGACCAAGGGTATGGAAATAGACGTTTTGGGTCTAGGGGAGTCCCTAGTGGGACGATGGGGTCGAGTGAGGTATCAATGTGAAGCCTACGTAAGGGGCATCCGCCTGGAGTAGTATGTCGACCGTTGTCAACTTTCTGCGCATGCGCAGACAGGGAATTGTGGGAAAAGTGCATTGGAAGGAACGTTTTGGGGTCTAGGTGGGCCACTAATGATCTGATTGAGTCGAGTGAGATATCAATGTGATGCATACGTGAGGGTGCATCCCCTGGGTGGATGGGTGTTAGGAATATCGTCATTCTGCGCATGCGCAGGCAGGCCGTAGTATGGAAATAGACATTTTGAGGCCGATATGGACCACTATGGGTCCGAATGAGTTTAGGGAAGTGTTATTTTGTAGCTCTCGGGGTGTAGACCACGACTTGAAGGGGTGTCCACGTCACCTGTGACGTCACTGGTGACGTCATCAGTGAGAGTAGTAGCGAAAGCGGGAGTTTCGGAGGTGCGATGGGGTGCATTTGGAGTAGATAACGGCCTAATGAGTGAGTGAGTGAAGCGTGCACAACACCGGTGAGGCATCCCCAACGCCCGTCTTAACGCATGGACGCATTAACGACGGTGAGTGAGTGAGTGAGTGAGTGGGATCCGACTGGACTAATGGATCCTCCGTTTTCATCATTTTGCGCATGCGCAGTCTGGCCGTAGTGTAGAAAGCAGGCATTTTGGGATCTGTGAGTGGGTGAGCGAGGGAGTGAGTGAGTGAACGAGTGAGTGAGTGAGTGAGTGAGGTAGTGAGTGAGTGAGTGAGTGAGTGAGTGGTCATATAAGGTCGTTTGTACATCATTAGCCTCAGTCTGTATCCATCCTTTGACTGGGTACCATGTCGAGTACATGTCCGTTCTGTCAAAAGACACTCTCTCGTCGCGACAATATGCCTAGACATATGCGTCTAACGCATAGACAAGAGACACCACCAAGTCCCGCTATAGGTCCACCAAGTGGCGTAGAACACCCCTATACGATGACGGTGAGCGGCCCCACGGGGTGTGGAAAGACGTCCTGGGTGATGAAGTTCTTAGAGGAAGGTGTGGCAACCCCAGCTCCGACACGTGTTGTTTGGTGTTATAGCCAATGGCAGCCCGCCTACGAAACTACAAGGTTACAGAATGTGAGCTTTGTCCCAGGAATTCCTCACGACATAGACGAACCCTATTACTTCGATTCCGAGCAGACCAACGTGGTAGTGCTCGATGATCTGATGAGTGTGGCCAAGGACAATTCGAAAATCGCCGACCTATTCACCAAAGGGTCCCATCATCGCAATCTGTCCGTCATCTATTTGACTCAGAATCTCTTTCCTCAAGGGAAGGCGTCCAGAGATATTGCCTTGAACTGCCAATACTTTGTGTTGTTCTCCAACCCCATCGACAGAGCACAAATCCGTGTGTTTGGTAGTCGAATTTATCCGCAGAACATCGACCATTTCATGCAGGCGTTTCAAGGAGCGACCAGTCGTCCGTACGGCTACCTGTTCGTAGATTTAAAAGCCCATACCCCGGAAGATCGTCGGCTGACGACCCACCTGTTACCCGGTGAGGCATCACCACATCCCCTACACTATCCATCGAGTCCACAGCTGGCAGAGCAGCAGCAGCAACCCGCTCCCGTACAGCGTGTCCCCTTCATACCATTAGTCCCCGAATACTACCCGACCGTGAAGGACCAACCCAAGCCCGTACAACGGAATGCACATAATGTGAACTCGAGGCTATGGAAGGATTTGTTCACAGAAAGAATGGACGCCGAGCTGGGGGAGATGTTGGAGGCCACAGGAAACAAGTTTCACCGCAAAGGGTATTCGAAAGAGGAAGCCGCAATGTTAGCCCATAATACTTTGGCACCCAGACTACGACGGGCTTTACCTCAGCAGTATGGCGACTTCTTGACCCATATGAAATTGTTGGACAAGGACCCAGTCCATATGGAAATCGAAAGAACAGCGTCGATGTTGAAAACCTCGGGCATGAACTGGAAAGCGGCGTATGTCACCGCAATAGCACAAAAGAAACATTTGTTCGAACGCATCATTAAGACCAAAAGCGTCTCACTATAAATAGACCACACGGCACCAGTCCCCTCATTTCACCATGAGCACTGCAGAGTCCAACTTGTTTGAACCCGACAACGAGGATATTCTAGCCGAAGCCTTACGTCAAGCCAATGTCGATGCTATTATTGATACAGCGCAAGGTGGAGTCACCGTTCAGCACCAACGCATGCCTTCACATCTTACCACGCTCATAGATGACATCCAATGGGTGACATGCTGCATAAGAAACAGATAATATCCAATGAGGATACCAACACAACTACCCGTGCCCAGAATCTGCTGACCCTGCAAGAGGCATTTCAAACCTTTATGGAGACTTAGCTGGAGACGGGAAATTATCTTCTTCAACCTCCAACATCAACGTCCAGTGATGATGGACATTGCATAACGCGTTGAGAGAGGTATGGAGACGGGCGTTGAGACGGATGTTATGGCGTTGAGATGGGCGTTAAAGCGTAACAACGGGCGTTGATGGGCGTCACTGCATTTCGATATATTGGTGTCTAGTAAAATTACAGCTTCTGAGCTAATTCACCAGGGCGTTGAAGCGTTAAGCTAAGCGTTGACGGGCGTCTATAAAAGCAAGTGTATTGCTAAAACACGCTCAGTCGACGTTCAACCGTCGACATGGCTTATACTTGCTTTGAGTGCGAACGCACGTTCACCACACATTACGATATGATGCGACACCAGAACACTGAGGAACCCGTTGAGGCAGATGCTGATACAGAGATTGATGAGAGTGCATCGACTGATACCGAATCCAAGATGGCTGACAGTCTATCTACTGATATGGAGAGCTTGACCTTAGATAGTCAGCCTACATCCCAGGACAGTGAGGCAGAACCTACCTTCTGGGATCGTATTGTGACAGCATCTATCAATACTCACGCTGAAGCGATCGAGGACGCGGGACAGAATAACTTACAACAGGCGTACACCGAAACGCGGCCCCGCATCAGGAAAACAGCCATGGCGATCTATGAACAGTATACCTTACTACCGCTTGAAATGAAAGGCGACCCCACGCACAGGTCCATCATGAAGACCAAGCGTCACTTGGAAGAGGATATGGGTTTACCACCCACCGAGGCCCTGGAAAATGCGATTAGAATGCGCAAACAACTGTTTAAGGACATGCTGCCCGACGAATATCCAGGCCTGCCCGAGGAGGACTAGAACAAAAGGATGGAACTTTCTGAAACGGCGACTTCTGATTGGACAGCCGAGCATACATCTAACAGACAAGAACGAGTATGACAGATGCAAATGGCGGCCTCTGATTGGACAAGAGTCTTCTTGAATTTTAAACCTACCCATCTGTAACTATAAATACGGAAACACGCATGTTAGATGTACATTTTCACAACCTGTACCAGACCCGATCAAATGGAGAAGCCAGCCAATTCCAAGGCAGACGAGCAATCGTTGAAGATTGACGAACAGGTGCCGGTTCCCGCTCGACTTCCCAAAAGAGTTACCAAAAGATACCCACCCATAACTATGGAAATGATAGATGATTTCTTCAGTGTGGGTTACAGTTCAACCAAGGGAGAGCCCGGGGATCTCCGCTACCATCGCCAGCGATGCCTGACCTGCCTTGAAGGTGTACCCTTGGCCGGGTGTGATCTTTGCACGAGGAGAGAGGAGATTTTCCAGTGAGAGCTTGCCACCAAAGGCCGTTTTTTCCTTGTATGGAAAAATATGGTCGCGATTATCTCGAAAGAGATACTTGTAACAGATGTACAGACGGATGAATGAATGAGTAAGAATCATGTTAGGTGACACCGAGCAAAGATGGAACTTTCTGAAACGGCGACTTCTGATTGGACAGCCGAGAATACATCTAACGGGCAAGAACGAATATGACAGGACCAAATGGTGGCCTCTGATTGGACAAGAGACTTCTTGAATTGTAAACCTACATAACGCGGCTCCCCCAGCGTGGGTATGTTATGATGGAGGGGAAAATAAACTATATGAAAAAACTTGTTGTTGTTGTTCTCTCATCCTTGTTGTTGTAGTTGTTCTCTCATATGTCTGTATCATGGCGTCAAGGCGTTATGCTATACGGAGGAACCATTAGTCCAGTCAGATCCCACTCACTCACTCACTCACCGTCGTTAATGCGTCCATGCGTTAAGACGGGCTTTGGGGACGCCTCACCGGCGTTGTGCACGCTTCACTCACTCACTCACTCACTCATTAGGCCGTTATCTACTCCAAATGCACCCCATCGCACCTCCGAAACTCCCGCTTTCGCTACTACTCTCACTGATGACGTCTGGTGACGTCACAGGTGACGTGGACACCCCTTCAAGTCGTGGTCTACACCCCGAGAGCTACAAAATAACACTTCCCTAAACTCATTCGGACCCATAGTGGCCCATATCGGCCTCAAAATGTCTATTTCCATACTACGGCCTGCCTGCGCATGCGCAGAATGACGATATTCCTAACACCCACCCACCCAGGGGATGCCCCCTCACGTATGCATCACATTGATACCTCATTCGACTCAATCAGACCATTAGTGGCCCACCTAGACCCCAAAACGTTCCTTCCAATGCACTTTTCCTACAATTCCCTGTCTGCGCATGCGCAGAATGTTGACAACGGCCGAGACACTAGTCCAGGCGGATGCCCCCTCACGTAGGTTTCACATGGATACCTCACTCGACCCCATCGTCCATAGTCCCTCGATCCCAAAACGTCTATTTCCATACACGTTTCCCACAATTCCCTGTTCGCGCATGCGCAGAATGTTGAACACGAGCGACACACTAGTCCATGCGAATGCCCCCTCACGTATCCTTCACATTGATACCTCATACGACTCGATAGGACCACTAGTGGCGCACAGACCCAAAAACGTCTATTTCCATACCCTTGGTCTACTGCGCATGCGCAGAATGCCCATATTTCAACCCACACCCATCCCATCGGATGCCCCCTCACATAGGTTCCACATTGATACCTCACTCGACCCAATCGGACCAATAGTGGCTCCCCTAGATCCCAAAACGTCTATTTCCACACCCTTGGTCTACTGCGCATGCGCAGAATGCCGATATTCCAACCCCACACCCACCCGTCGGATGCCCCCTCACATAGGCTTCACATTAATACCTTACTCAACTCCAGCGGACCATTAGTGACTCCCCTAGACCCCAAAACGTCTATTCCCATAAACGTCTATTCCCGTCTATACCGCGCATGCGCAGAATAACGCTATTTCAACCCCACACCCAGCCCACCAGATGCTCCTTTACGAATGCTTCACATTGATACCTCACTCGACCCAATCGGACCATGCAGCGTATTGAAGTCTGGGGACTACTTTTTCTCCGCGGAAGCTTTTTTCCGCGACCGCATCACCGCCAGACATGACCGCATCACCGCGGAGGAATACAAAGGTCAAAGGTTGCCAGACCTATAGTGGTCAAAACTTGGCACCCAGCCAATGCTGATGCAATCCAGAACATGTCAGTACATTCCTTGATCACGTGATTGCCACATGACCGCCACAAGTTTAAGTGCAAAGAGGTCAATGAGACCGTTTTTCACGGGACAATACTACTGGGGAGATTACAGGAATTGTTTTGCAGATTATACATGCATTAGGCAGCACAATTTATAATAACCTGGTTCGTCGCAGCTTAGTCTTGGCAGGTTTTGTGAACAGCAGTACACTCTCAGAAATGTTCAGGTAATACTCCTGAATTGATCAGGTTGTATATCCACAACTCAATGTCAGGATTTTGGCTGAAATTCAGGACTGATTACCTAAATTCCAGGAAAAAGATCCCTGTATGAGAGGATTTTTCCTGAAATCCAGGCAAATTTATCACCCTGATTAGTAAGTTTACAACCCTATTCAGGTACGTAAAATCTCCTAAAATTCAGGTAATTTGGCTTTAATTCAGGGATGAAATGCCTGAATTTCATGAAATTATCTCTAGATTTCAGGTAAAATCCCTGAAATTGATTTGTGGATGTACAGCCTGATTAATTCAGGGGTATTCCCTGGATATTTCCGAGAGTGTAGGTCTAAAAAATTGTTCGCCTTGTTAACAGCTAACAGTGGTTTTTTAAGCTTTTTTATATTGAATATTGAATCGAGAGAAGGTCACATATCTATACGCCATACTATCTGCGCCATAAAGAATGTGTTAAAAATAATCTGACGTGATTGCAACCGACGCCTGCCAGTCGCCCATCAGTTACGACACATAAACGTGTGTATGCCTGTTCTATTACCCGTACTAGGATTGACAAGCTTCACTGTCTTTAAAGCCCAAGCCCCACTTAAGCGAAGTTGTTTACGAAACCTTGCGATGTATTGGTCGTAATGTTTCGTAATAAATCGCTTTACAAAAGCCGGTTTTCCCGTCATTTGGGGCGAATAGACATGACATGTTTTACGAATAAGTACGACTGTGTGCGATGCAGTTACAAAGAAATACGATACTTTTACGACAGTTAGCGATATTCGCACTCAAATTTAGGCGAATCAGCGCGATACAGTTGCGAACATTTACGAAGTGCATACGACTACTTGCCATTATTTCACGATGTCTTGCGAATACGTACGAAGGTTTTACGACGTTTTTACGACGTTGTTATGAGAGTTTGGGTCAAATGTTTACGATTACTTCGTATACCATCGTTTCCTGTCGTAAGTTATCGTAACTATTAGTATTTATTTTTCATTTGATTATTAACGGAACTGTTAACAATAAGGCGATTAAATTACGACTTAATTACGATGCATTACAACGTAGTTACGACGACTTACCATTATTTACGATAAAATTACGAATATTTGAGGCTTAAGGCAAAATCGTATTGTTCGGCGAATTTTTTGAACATTTTGAAATTGGCGTGGCGATAAACCCGTTACGACGATTTTCTTACGAATTGAAGCGATCGCTTACGAATCATGGCGAATGTCTTTACGAATAGATTGCCAGAATCTTACCAATACGTACGATCTTAAATCGTCAAGCTTCGTAAAGGAATTCGCATAAGTGTGACTTGGGCTTAATGCACGAGAATATTGGCTAGACGTATACCACTGGTAATGGGGTCATTGCCACTGTACATAAAATGACCCTAAATTTCAGTGAAGCGTGCATATCGTTAGACAGAATTATCGCCAATGTCGATCGCTCTTCTGTCGTATTCAGCTTTTTAGTTGAAATATTTTTAAACCTTAATTCTCTCTCTCTCTCTCTCTCTCTCCCCCCCCCCTCTCTCTCTCTCTCTCTCTCTCTCTACCTGTCGTGTTCAGATAATATCTTTGTTTTATCACCATACGAAATTTGTCCTGAAAAAAGGCCCCATTTTGTTACCCTCGTTTGCTGAAATAGCTTACATAAAATCAACATATCAGGATATTTGCCACATGCATTTCACTTATGCTTTTCAGATGCGTCCCCAGAGAAGGCTGTCATAGACCATATACTGGACGGTTACTCCCCCTTGGCCAGACCAGTAGAGAATTCATCAGAACCTGTGCACGTCAGTGTGGGATTTGCTTTCATCAGCGTAGATGAACTGGTAACGTCTACTTTTCTGGTTACTGGGGAGTCGAACACTTGTTTTGTCGTTCGCTCTTCGCGTGTTCTTACGAGCAATAGTTCAACAATGAATAGTACTGACCACTGCAAGTTGTAGGAAACGAATACAGTTTAATTTCATTTAATTCCACCGTTCATTAAAATCCGCCTTTCCCTTCTCTCTTCTGCTACACAAAACCTTTCCTGTTATGGCATGATTAGGCACTGATTTTCTCTGGTAGGTAAATCGTGTTGCTCGTATCGTGCAAGTAGGGTCCAGTGATGCGCACACTGACTGTTGGCTCTTCCGTCTTTTCTAAATTCTGATCTCATATCAAAACGAATATATCTTCAAAATAGCCGGCGCTCAGAGCAAAGAGGTTTTCAGATGCGCAGCTTCGTATTTTTCGTTTTCCATTTGATCGAATGAAAAACGGTAGCGGGTACCTCTTCATATTTTCTGATGAATTTCATAATACGGAAGTGGATTGAACGGTAGATACTGCTTTTAGGTACCTGGCACCGATTACCTTTTTCTGAACGGGAATAGATGCTACCGTTCGCAAACCGTCCACCGTTACAGTAAAATATATACCGATTACAACACATATAAGGGAAGTGGGAAGAGGTGCCGACATACTGACAGTCACATGACTTCACAGTATAGTCTTCCGGTTTGTATTGAGAAAACGAAACAAGTGGGTGAAACTAATTTTCAGATTCCGTTGATAGAACGAAAATTGAATTAACGATCAAATGATGATCAAATTAACCGAATCACCGACCAATAAAAACAGTGACCGACTCAACTCTGACTCGTATGTAAGCTTTCAGGGCGTTGATGAGAGAGGCTCACCCTTTAAACTTAATAAATTAAAATCGTATTCCACTCTCCGTTAGTTTTTTTTTTGGATTTTATGTAGTCAGCGTCGAACTGAAGACCTAGGTACACCGCTGTTACACAATTCCGTCTTCACAGTTCGTTGGAACCGCTCCGCAAAAACCCATTCACTTAGGGCCACTGGATTTTGCCTTTAATCAGATTACATATTTGGCGAATGAATCTGGCACGGAGCGGGATATGATTTTTGTTTACCATTGCCATCTTTCTAGCTTATGGTATTAGCCTACGGGGAACTACATGTCGTCAGCATATTTCCAGTTTGTCCTTTTTTTTGGGAGAGGGTTTTCATGGGAGGCGTATCTTGGTAACAAGCAAGGCAAGAATTGTATTCTCCTCGAAATGCGGGTTATGCCTCTCGTCATCACAAGCCACACGTCGAATTGTGTGTCACATAGAACCAATGCCTGACATGTCCCCGTCCCAATATAAGGGGAGTTATTTCCCTTCTTTCGTTTGGTTGAAGTTTCAACCGATGAAATCTCATTTGCGCTATATTTTCTATATTATGTTTTCTGTGCGTTTTCGTGGTTTGTGAATACGTCTAAAATGAGTAAATAAGTTATTAGCTTATCGTTTTTATCTGTGTTAATTTATGAACGCGTTTCTATGTGAATGTCAATGTTCATACCGTTATGCATGTCAAAGCTCTGGGTTATATTCTGATGCGTGTTTCAAGTGTTTGACCTGATCCACTGCCAGGGTTCCGTAAGGTATAGCACTGCCTGGGAATATTTAACACGGTTTTGTTTACCATTTCATATTGGTTTACTTTGTGACAGCTTGGAATTGACTGGAGTAAAGGTGTGATATTCGCCTGGTCAGTCAATTCCTCAAATCAAAAGTCTTCTAACTCCCTTCTTTTCTATTTATTTATAAGGGCCCCGGTAGTGAACATCGCGTCTTGGGTGGGAGAGGATACGTCCGGCCTATATATATATTTCTGTGGGGAGTTTCGAAAGCGCGTATTGTAATATGTGTATTGTCCGTTTCTTTTGAGGGAATAACTTATTATATTTACTTTGCGTATATTTGTGTTGTGCTTGACTCTGTCTCGGTTCTCTCCTCCTTCCTCCTGGTGTCTATCAGAGATCTTAACTTACGAACCTGGGTTGACTTGTAGCTCCAGAAGTGACGACTGTCACATTGGTGTCTTGACTCCCGTTACATTTTGGTGCCGTGACCAGGATCTCTGAGATGGCGTCTGGGATTGGGGAGAGGGTATTTGTGGAAGACACAAAACTACAAGACACAGTCATGCATGACGTGTTACTTTGGAATTGAAGGGGAATATATACCTTTAAGAAATTACCCGGGGGAATTTCCCTTCAGCTCAGTCGGTAGAGCGCTGATGTGGCAAGTAAGAAGACTCCGGATCGAATCCCGCTAGCGCTTAAAAGCTTCATCCGTTACATTGGTGCCGGGACCAGGATGGTTATCTTTTGCCTCGCATCGATGACTCGTTAGATTCTCTGTCGGGGGCTTGTTGGTTTAGTAACCTCGATCTCGTGTCTGGATATTGGCAGATGGATGTGAGATGGATGAACGAGATAAGGGGAAAACGGCCTTCACAGTCCATAAGGGCCTATTACCAGTTCAGAGTTTGCCTTTTGGACTATGTAATGCTCCCGCAAGTTTTGAGAGATTGATGGATCTAGTCCTCAGGGGATTGCAGTGGGACCGTTGCCTGTGTTACCTGAATGATATCAATGTATTCGTTTGAGGAAGCTCTCGAAAACCGTAAAGCTGTTTTTCTTCGGATAAGAGAGGATACTCAATTTTTTCCGACAGGAGATCCCTTATTTAGGACACGTAGTTTCAGTGTCTGGTATCAAATGTGACTCAAGTAAAGTTGAGGCTGTTGCTGAGTGGCCTGAACCTTCAAATGTTTCCGAAGTACGAAGTTTTCTTGGGTTAGTAGGTTATTATAGATGGTTTGTGCCTGATTTCTCTTCCATGGCAAGGCCTTTAGTTCAGTTGAAAAGAAAAGGAATGAAATTTCGATGGTTGGATGCTTGTAGAGAGGCGTTTGAAAGATTAAAACAACTCTCAGTTGCTGCCCCTGTTCCAGCCTATCCAATGAGGGACGAAGAATTCATACTTGATACCGACGCCAGTATGTGTGGTATAGGAGCCGCGTTGTCTCAAAGGCAGGATGGGGAAGATTGTGTTATTGTATATGCCAGTACAACTTTAAACAAACATCAGAGAAGATATTGCACGACATATAGGGAATTACTCGCTTCGGTCACTTTCGTCAAACATTTTCGACACTATTTGTGGGGTCGACCCTTTTTGGTGAGGACAGATCATGCCTCTTCAACTTGGCTGCGAAATTAAAAAAGTCCCGAGGGAATGATAGCCCGGTGGATATCGGTGCTATCGTTTTGCAATATCGTAAGGGAGGGCTACACGGCAATGCCGACAGCCTCCCACGACAGCCTCATAGAAAGTGTAAACGTGAGGATTGCACGGATTGTGTAGAGATTAGTGTGGGTAAGGGACAGCCTTTGACACCACGCGATACTTGCACTAGTGTGCCCGAACCTTGTTAGGTCGCTACAATTGGGGGTAGTGAAGATAGATCCAGTATTTTGCCACATGCTGACTCGACTACCTCTGGTTCTGATCGTGAGGTTAACTGGTTTGACGTGTGGGCATTAGATCAGATCAGGACGTGGCAGGCGGAGGATTCTGTGCTAATGCGTATACTGGAGTGGAAGGAACAGTTTGTGGAAAAGCCACCAAGAAGTTATGTAGCGGATGTATCTCGTGGCATTAGGGCTATGTGGTCATTCTGAGAAGCCATAAAGATGGCAGACGGTGTTTTATATTACCGGTGATTTCGACCGTCAGATCGTAGTTCTTCTTTGCTTTTGGTAGCTCCCGTGGAAGTACGTTCCAAAGTGTTCAACGAATTACACTGCAAACGCAATGCGGGACACTTGGAAAGAAAGAAAACTTTGCTTTCAATTAGAAGAAGGATGTACCGGTCGGGGATGTCCGCTGACGTACGCCGCTGGGTTAGGCAATGGAATTTATGTGCTCGTCGAAAGGCTGGTCCTGGACCGGGTAGGTCACCTTTACAGCAGTCAGTGGTAGGCGGCCCAATGGATAGGATAGCTTTGGATATTCTGGAATGCCCCTTCACCGAGAGTGGAAATCAATATGTCATCGTTGTAGCTGAATATTTTTGTCGGTGGACGAAATTTTTTGCGGTTTTCGATCACTCAGCTCTGACAGTGGCGGACAAATTGGTCACTGAGTTCATATGTAGATATGACGTCCCTAAGCAGATCCATTCGGACCAGCGAGGAGAGTTTGAATCACATCTGTTTGGTCATATGTGTCGTCTTTTGGGGGTCGAGAAAACTATAACGACACCTTATAGGACACAGTCAGATGGGATTTTTGAGCGGTTCAACCGGACACTTCTTCAATTGCTGTCTATGTATGTTGTAGATAATCCTTCCAGTTGGGGTGAGCATTTGCCATTTGGCTTGATGGCCTATCGGTCTACTGCTCAGGAGAGCATGTTCTCGTGTTCTGCGTGTTCTCCAAATTTGTTGATGTTTGGACGCGATTTGTCGTGTCCGTTGAATTGGGTGGTAGGAAATCCTTCAGAAAGGGCAGAATATTCATGCCCTGTGGAGTACGTTCGTTGGCTGCAATATGCCCAGAATAAGACATTTGATTTTGTGCATAGTAACACCGGAAATGTGGCAACGCATCAAAAGAGGTTTTACGATAGAGGAATGAAGCCTAGGATATATAAACCTGGATACTTTGTGTGGCGATGGTATCCTCTGGCAGCTAGTGTTAAGTTGGGAATGGGCTGGACGGGACCCTGGAAGGTACTGAGGAAGCTTACTACTGTTACATATCTTGTACAGGAGAACGGGGCATCTAAGCCAAGAGCTTTTCATGTTGATCAGTTGAAGCCGTTTCAAGGAACTGGAGGGGGAAACATGTTCTTCTGGTTCAAGGGATGGGCGGGATGATTACGATGGCTCCCATGGAGTGGATGTTTCTGTAGATTCTCCTGTGAAGTTGGACATTTCCTTGGTTCCCACTGATGGGGTAGACTCGTCACTGCGCGCGCCTTTGTGCTCGGAAGTGGTAAACACTGGAGCCCGCCTAGGTGCAGACGTTCGGTCCGTAGGCCGAATCGGTATTCCCCATAGCCTTCTTTCAGAACATCAGTACTGGAACGGGTCTTGCGAATAAGTGGACCTCTATTTGCATGTGCGAGTGCGTGAGAATAGGTGTGTGTGTGGGATTGCTGGTTCTTGCGAGAGAAGGACCCCTCTCATCAGGGTTAGCAATTTGGGTATTTGATGAGTATTTTCGGTGATTATGTCTTTTCAGCCCTCCCTCACGCGCGTTGTTTCCACCTAGTTCTCCTTGGGTAGCCCCTTAGCCACAAGCGTAAGGTACTGCCGAAGCGCGAATGGGGTACTTAAAAGGTCGTTCTGTTTAAAATTGTAGATTCGAATATGGCAGTGGAGGGACAGGAGTTGGAGAGCTTGGATGATGACTTGCGTCCAGTGTGGATGGAGGGCGGCATGGCATGTCCCGTGACTGAGTGTGGGAATCTTGTTTTTCTCAAGAGGTCAACCTTCTCGGCATATTGGAGTAAGAGGCATAATGCCTATCTCCGCTTGTTCGATGTCCGTTTGTGAATCGAAGGAGGAACCAGGAGGGCGACTGGTGAAAAATGTACAGTACGTGGACCCAGGTGTCCATCGATGTCCAAAGACGGAGCGGGTGGTCCACACAGAAGCGAGGGATGCTGCGAAACGTCGCAGACTTGCTCTAACTACTGAGAGTGGTCGTTTCGCGGCTTTTGACTTGTGCCCACAGCACACCTGCCGGGATGAGTTGGTGTCCTTTACCGAGGAAAGAGACGGAAAGACAAGGATGGCCGTTTCTAGGAAGTGGAGCTGGATGCCTCGGCCTCATTAAAAAAAATAAATGAACTGTGGACAAATTATATATTGGTTTTTAGATCAAATATTTTTGT
The DNA here is from genome assembly GCA_036873755.1 of Hanleya hanleyi. NCBI lineage: Eukaryota > Metazoa > Mollusca > Polyplacophora > Lepidopleurida > Hanleyidae > Hanleya > Hanleya hanleyi. Next base: position 58,150 of record JAVTVY010032965.1, read on the forward strand.
TTTGAGAAAAAAAAATTGTCTTGAGGAGAAAGTGTAAGGGGTGTTATTTCCCTTGTTTCGTTCGGTTGACGTTTCAATCGATGAAATCTCATTTGTGCTATATTTTTGATATTATATTTCGTGTGCGTTTTCTTTGTTTCTGAATACGTCTAAAATGAGTAAATAAGTTATTAGCGTATTTTTGTTCGATATAAGCATGTTTTTTACCTGTGTTAATTTATGAACGCGTTTCTATGTGTATGTTAATGTTCATACCGTTATGCATGTCAACGCTCTGGGTTATAATCTGTTACGTGTTTCAATTGTCTGGGCGGATCCACTGCCGGGGTTCCGTAATGAATAGTGCCATAAGTACTGCCTGGGAATATTTAACACGGGTTTGTTTACCATTTCATTTTGGTTTACTTTGTGACTGGAGTAAAGGTGTAATATTCGCTTGGTCAGTCAATTCCTCAAGTCCCTTCTTTTCTATTTATTTATAAGGGTCCCCGGTAATGGACGCCACGTCCTAGGTGGGGGAGAATACAACCGGACTGTATATACATTTCTGTGTGAAGCTTCGAAAGCGCGTATTGTGATATGTGTATTGTCCGTTTCTTTTGAGGCGTTAAATTATTATATTTATTTTACGTATATTTGTGTTTGCGTTGTGCTTGACTCTGTCTCGGTTCTCTCCTCCTTCCTTCTGGTGTCTATCAGAGATCTTAACATACGAACCTGGGTTGACTTGTCGCTCCAGAAGTGACGACTGTCACATTGGTGTCGTGACTCCCGTTACACCAGGACCTTTCCTGTCCATGAGCCGGTGTATCCCGTGCCCCGAGAAATCTCGGCTATGCGAGCAATTGCCTCTCTCCACTATTATACAGGGCGTGTCGTTCTCTCAGAGCAGAACTTATCGTCTTCCCGAATTCGAATCTCCATCGGCCAGGCCTTTCGACCTCACAGGTTAAGGTATCTCTTCTTCACAAATCTGCGCCTGTTGCTGTTTGCGAATATGTATTGAAGTCGGTAGTTAAGAATATCGTAGCTTCAGGCTGTGCGTTTTATGCCCAGTGTCTAAGCAGAAGAGTAACAGTCAGAGGGTGGTCGTTTTATGTTTATTGATGAAAATACTTGCTATGAATTGATCACTGCACAAAAAGTTATATTTACCATACATCTGATGTAGTAGGAAATGCTTGCGAAGGTCGCTCAAATATATAGAAATTTTATGGTAAATAATTGCAGCAACCCTATAATATACATTACCCATATATTTGAGCAGCTTTTGAAAGCATTTTTCACTACATAAAATGTATGGTACATATAACGTTTTGTGTAATGGATGCTCCTATGGACTACCATGATTCCAGTGCATGGCTAGATTTAAAATATTAATTCATATGTATTGCGAATTATTATATGTATTTCTTGTTCTTCTTTTCAGGACGAAACATCTCAAACTATGTCCTGCAAGGGAGTAACTAGAATAGTGAGTGATACTGAACATACATTCTAGCAATTAACTCTTCCGTGCATGTATTCATTATACAATGTTTATATATTCAATCCCTATAATCAGATAAACATAGTTTGATTGAAGCCACATATAAGAATTGAATATCATTAAATAGTTAGGATATGAAGTTTCGCATGTTATATTTCCAGGTTTATATATTGAGTGCTGATCCCCTAGGTGAAAAATAAAAATGAAATAAAGGTGACTTCCCAATAGTAGGCCCATATGTGTATTCTTCTAAAGGATACGTAACCGCCTCCTGCGCCTCGTTAGTTTATGGATTAGTCAACTTTTGATGTAGAAAATTATAAGATAATCAAATTTTGTCAATTCATTTAGTTAAAATGCTATAAAAACAGAACTAAGCAGAAATTTTAAAAAAGTGAGACTCCATTTACTAGCTCTAGTTGTCTTTGATCAAGGTGTATCTTCCAATTTGAAATATGTTTAAAAGTTTTCACGACATTTCAATTGGAAAATGGAGGCTATCGTTTTCGTTTAATTTTTTTTTTTAATTTTCAGTATTGCCTACACGGTATGAGAAACAGTTATGTAAATTACATAAGTGAACTCAACAAAACTTATGCTTTCATCAGATATATACATTATTATCGTATTGTTGAATATTCATTTCTACAAAATACAAATTATCAAGGGATGTACAAAACTGCCGCAGGTAGGTTACGTATCCCTAAATTTCGCATGAATATCTGAAGAGAGACAGAACTTTCGCAAGGACATATTCAATATCTACAATGGTATCATCGGTTAGTTTCGTAAAACTTATGCAACAAGAAGGTAGTTGTAAGGCAATACTGGTGAAACAGTCCCATAAGCACTTGATCAAGTCAAAACGTATTGGCGTTTGCCTGATGTTTATAGGCATATACAAGCGTCTGGTCCGTCTTTCATAATCCAGCGGTGGTCTATTAAAGAATATCCGCTTCCATAATCCAAAGACCTTTTCCATATTCCATAACAGCAATAGCGCCAAATTCAACCAGACAATCATAGTATAAATAAACATAGGCTAGTTTTCTGCAAGAGAGAATATATATTTATATATATATATACCGCTATATAATTTCTGGCCCAATTAAATCATCGACTCATAATCATAACTCACGAAATGTGTTACAATTTTAATTTCTTTCTAGACGTGGACGGATCCCTTCCTGGCCTGGGTTCCTCAGAATTTTTCCCAAATCGAAAGCATTTACCTACCTCAAGACCTTGTATGGCGACCCGATATTGTTGTCCTGAATAGGTAACTTTGCACTGCTATTTTCATATTTTCCTTTATTTTCAGCCTTGTTTGTATTTAACGTATTACATCACCGATCAGACTTTATAGATTATATCATATTTGGTAATTTTTAACCCATTTGCATACCCCTACGAGCAGAGGTTCATGGGTCTGAGAGCCAAAATGTCGGCCATGAGCCTTACAGACTAGTCTTTTGTTTTAAATGACGTCAATTTTCATCTGACGACGACACAGCTCATCAAACCCCAGTGTACGAGTTGTCAAAGCGACACAGCTCACCAATTACCAATATACGAGTTGTCAGAGCATTTCCATCATAGCTCTCTAGATTTGTATCTAATACCGCTTATGCCGGTGCTAGGAGCCGTGTGGTCATGTCATCCAAGTTGCCACATGAACAGGTACAATAAAAGCGCACCCGACATACAACACATAACACGAATCGATAGATTCTTGTTATATGCTTTAGAATAGGTTAACCAGATGGCTATAATGTGAAGTCATGTGGCTCTGTCAGTATGTCGGCACCTCTTCCCACTTCCCTTATATGTGTTGTTATTTTTACCTGTACATGGCGAGATTCTGCTGGTGGACGTTTCGTTCCCGAGGCCCGCCCACTTTACAGACCGTTTGGTCTTTGATATATGTTGGCATTGTGGGAAGTTGATGCTGGGTCGACATCGGGCCTTACAGACTAGTCTTTTTCATCTGTCGACAATACAGCTCACCAAAACCGAGTGTACGAGTTGTCAAAGCGACACAGCTCACCAATTACCAATATACGAGTTGTCAGAGCATTTCCATCATAGCTCTCTAGATTTGTATCTAATACCGCTTATGCCGGTGCTAGGGGCCGTGTGGTCATGTCCTCCAAGTTTCCACATGAACAGGTACAATGAAAGCGTACCTGAGATACAACACATATCACAAATCGTTAGATTCTTGGTATGTGCTTTAGAATAGGTTAACTAGAAGACTATACCGTGAAGCCATGTGGCTCTGTCAGTATGTCGGCACCTCTTCCCACTTCCCTTATATGTGTTGTAATATTTACCTGTATATGGCGAGATTCTGCTGGTGGACATTTTTGTCCCCGAGGCCCGCACCCTGTACAGGTCATTTGGTCTTTGATATATGTTGGCATTCTGGGAAGTTGATGCTGGGTCGACATCTGGCCTTACAGTCTAGTATTTTGTGTTAAATGCCGTCATTTTCATCTGAGGACAATACATCTCACCAATCCCCGGTGTGCGAGTTGTCACAGAGACACAGCTCACCAATTACCAATATACGAGTTGTCAGCGCATTTCCATCACAGCTCTCTAGATTTGTATCTAATACCGCTTATGCCGGGACTAGGGGCCGTGTGGTCATGTCATCCAAGTTGCCACATGAACAGGTACAATAAAAGCGTACCTGAGATACAACACATATCACGAATCGTTAACTTCTTGATATGTGCTTTAGAGTAGGTTAACCAGAAGACTATACTGTGAGGTCATGTGACTCTGTCAGTATGTCGGCACCTCTTCCCACTTTCCTTATATGTGGTGTGTTGTGTCTGGTAAACTCACGCTATATAATCTATAGAATATAATCTTTCTAAATATCTAAGTTTCCATAACTTTTGGCATGAAATTCTTGGGGAGTGAAGCTTTGATTGAAAAGAAATAATGTTTCGGGGAAAACAGAGTTATCGATTGTTCGAGGAGTCAGATAGACTTTTGAATCCAGGGGAGATAATATCGAGATAATTTGAACTTTCGCGTCCGATTGCCTCCCCTCATTCGAATGTATGGAATGTTTCCAATGACTCCATATGGCGCAACAGTACCTCCACCCCTGTCGACAGTTCTATCTACAGTGGACCAAACCATAACGGCATTGAATTTAAACTGGCACATTGGAAAACAAACTATAGCATCACTGGGACTCTACAAACTTAAACATGCGACACGTTTAAATTTAAAGCTACTGCTGTGTGATATTATATTTCCAAGGGTCATACCAAATATGAACATTCGAAATAAATTTGGAATTAGGTGTATAATTTGCCGAGTTACAGTTCGTTCATTTTTTGAGTCATGCGTACTAGGCGATTCCGGTGCGTCACATCTGGAGATTCATCGAAAATTCATGTTGTTAGTTCCTGAGCGTAGAATCGGTACCCTTCGTAAATTTCCGCTCGACGGTCCCGAATGGAGGTTGGTGAACACGGACTGGGAAGGGTAGAACGAGTTTGTTACCGCTAATGCTGCAACAAGTAAATCCTACCTTGTGAGTCAGTGTGTGACTGAGATTATATTGTACTATTTTTCTGAGCATATAAGTCCAATATTTGAAGCCTTCTGTGTCTACTCACATACGACAATTCCGACTTTGATGTGAAATTATAATAAATCGGCATAGGTGAAATTTCACTCCCTATCAAAATCAAGCGGTCTAAATTGACGGGGTTCTGCTGCATAATTCTCGAAGAATAATCTATTGTAATATCCTCACTTGCTTCCACTTGTAATGATAGTACTCGTTTGGTCTTTAAACTCATCCAAACTGACATCAGCAGTGCTATTTCCTCGTAATCCACCACGTTGGCATCGTCTGCTCCCAACTTATGACATCACAGACAAACTCGGTACTCTATCAATAATGCCACAAAATATCTTCTTTTAGAGCATCTTTTTATCCTGAAAAAGACATATATATATATTCTGCCACTGTTTACAAGACATCATGCGCTAAAACTTTCAAGTAAGAACAATATTTAGGTGATGGGGTGGGTGGGGTGAAATGCCCTCTTTCCGGTACGATACATCTCAAATCCCCCAGCCAAACTGGTTTCGAAACATCGTTTGAAAAATGCATTATTCTCTACATCTTCCGCAAAAGTATATATTATCAATTGCTATTCCCCTCAACATTGAATATTGAATGATATATATATATATATATGATATATTAATATATATGACGGTTATAATACTGACCATGAAATTTTTTTTCTTCCTTGCTTGACAGTGCTGAATCTATGAGGCATCCCATCCAGACAGAATATGCATTGATTAAAGTGCTCTATAACGGTTCTATGGAATGGATGCCTTCGGGGACTTTCAAGGTCACGTGCGACTTCGACATCAGCCATTTCCCCTTCGATGACCAGTCATGTCACGTGATATTGAGCACCAACGCGTACGAATCCAAAGCTGTTAATATTAGTCTGAGCGACGCGACAAGAAGTGAATACAGAGACCCAAGGCCAGAGGTTTCTGGAAGCAGTCAATGGGAAGTATTAGATACAGAGCCAGGCGTTACATTGTCAGCGAACCGACGGCTCTTGCTGCCAAAGTTCAAGGCGTACTTGAGAAGAAATTCGAATTACTTCGTATTGAATATCATCTTTCCCAGCTTCCTGTTGGCAATCCTTAATATATTTGTCCTGCTCATTCCTCACGACCTGTCGGATAAGGTTGGAGTGGGGACCACCTTGGTTTTGGCCTATGTGGTATTCCTGCAGCAAGTCTATGCTACTATCCCTACCAACTCCACTAGTATACCCTTCATCAGTAAGTTGATCAGTTATAACGTATCTTATGGCAAAACTTTATTTGTCTTTGTGATTTGCATGCACACAGTAGCATAACTAATATAGTTCGTGTATAATAGGACTGCTGGGTTTGATAAATATACACCTCCAAGCCATATATGCGTTGTAGGCTCTGATGAGAATGATACGATCGCTTTCAATTTTACGGAACAGGCATTCCTTTACCGTGTAACGATCAACATAAAATTTCAATCCGTACGAATATGTGTTCAATGAGGGATTTGATTAGCTGCATTGATCTCCTCGCACGCCAGTCGATAGCATGACGGGGATTGGTGGTCAATTTTACTGCTTACATGTTGACCAGCAGCAGAACTATCGAAGAGACCGACCCTCCGAATACCACCAGCATTGTGATAAATATACTACGTAGCTGTTGACATGCCCACTCATATTGGTAACATGTATATTCTTGCATGAGCTAAAATATCCTTAGTCAATTTTCTACAGGTTGAAGGTACCTTTCTGATATTAGACTATGTGGGTGATCACGTCTATTGCACATAACCTATTGCCATGTTGTGCGGGTCGTCTGTTGCGTCGCTATATTGCAGTCTCAGGCACCGGGGCTGGGGAGGTGAATTCGTAAGCTATGGCCATCAGAGAAATCAAGAATCATTCTTCGTCATCAGTAGCTGGCAGTCGGCATGAACGAAAGGTGGAATAGGTGTGTGTCCTGTATCGTCATTCCTTCAGGTTGGTACTGCCACCGAAATCGAAGACAAAGAAAACGAGGAATTCCACAAATTGATACGGGCCTTTTCATGGCCAACCTGTTACTGCCAAAGACAAACTTCTAACTTACAAATACATTACAGTCGACCCAGAATATATTCATGTTTGACCACAGAGAAGTCAAGCTTGACCCAGAGTGTGGCCAGGCTTAACCCAGCGGGTTATCAACTTTGGCCATTGCGGTAGTCGGGACTGACTTTAAAGGTTTTAACCCATTGGGTGGCCACGTTCGCCTAGAAGTGGATCTCTCCCGGATCCTTTGAAGGCGTGTCTATTAGTTGTGAACCCACAGTTACATTTGCTAGACCACCTAAAGATGACCAATTTGATCACCATTATAGGTTAGGCGCTTATGATAATGAGTGATGTGCTCCGTTAAGACCCTTGCATACCGAAGCTATGCCTAATTGGCATGCCTACCGTAGCAATGAAACTGGTGGCTCGTGACACACCGCCCCAACCTGAAGATGGAAACAGATTTATGGCACACCTTTTGCTAGCGTGACTTTCTCAGTGACAAGTACATGATCGAGTACATATAGTGTATATTATTCCGTTGTTGGCTCCTATACTCATGTTTGGATTTGACAAATAGCAAGATATTCATTTCCAAGGATAACCTACGGGAACAAGTCTCATTTACAGGCCGACCTACATACACTTGATGGAAATGGGAATTTCTAATTATGAACTGTTATTTTTTCCAAAGTTTAAAGTTCCTGTCAAGATTTCTATTGAATGTTTTTTCAGTGGTACGCCTTTCAGTAAAATGCAACTTTTCTTCCTTGACAATTTCGAATTTCCCGAGTTAATCAGGTTTAGAAATTGTTGGAGAAATAATCATCGCTTAAAACACATCCTTTGTGTTATCGTCGTGTTCCGGCAGATTATAGGAAGCGAATAGAAAAAAACAGCATGCAAATATATGGTGGACGAAAACAAATGGGATGAATTTTGTGTGAAAAAGAACTTTTTTTGCAGACGGACGCTTTTACGTGGAATTCATGAAAAATTCATGAAAGTTTTAAGCACTCGCATTCTAAAAATGTATAACGTAACCAAAGTTTTAAGATAGTGCAAATTTAAACCCGACTAATACTTTTCACCACAGGCAAAAACAAGAAGTCATAGCAATAAGGATTTACATGCTAAAACAATTTTGCGGAATTTACGGTTAAATGATCTTGCATGACTAAAAATATCAGACAAATTGTCGTCTTTTATAATATCATTAAACTATTTCATGGTTCTTAGTAAATGTAATTTTGAAGGTCGGGGTCCAAAAAAGGAAAATTTCTTAAAAGTTCTATTTGGTGCACTAAAACTCAGCCTCGGTGAATATAATTATAGTTCTAAATATACTGTTGAAACATTTGTACGATTGTCTACCTCTCCCGTATTATTCGTAATGGTTATATAACTGTATATCTTTGAATACATGGAATCGATGAAAAGTTTAACAGTTTTCCTGGTCAAAATGCTAGAAAATTCAGTTCCGTTATTGTTCTTGTGATATGAATAAACAATCCAGAAGAAGATGTGGTTAATTATATGAACACAATTTGCGCAATCTCAGGTTTTTTATTAGCGAGTAGTGTCCTGATAATTCTCCGCCAGAGGGCGTGATCCGCTATCCCTAAATTTGATCCGCTACTACCGTAAGAGAGACACAGAGAAAACGTTATCTTCTCCGCTGAAAATACTCACACTGAATACTGATATTGGTATCAACGTAAAGCAGAATAATAGTCCTTGATAGTGAAACTAAGTTTGTGATTCTATTGTCAATAGAACGAATGCTAGCAAGGTGTGTTTGGAAAGTGTTCCGCTACCCCATACTTAACTGTACTAAATTTCTACGTAGGTGTAAACATGCCACCCATATTGGCAATGTCATGTCTGGCACTGTAATATCACTTGTCTTTATTGCACTATGTAATCGTCCTGTCTGTGTCTTGTGTGCTGTTTTTGAAGCAGCAGGAACGCAAATTGGCTGGGTGCTGCTTAGTTGGTTCGTCACAATATAACTGAAATATTGTTGAAAGCGACGTTAAATTCTATTCAGTCACTCCCCACATTTACAACAAGTATAATCTTGCATGAACTACGATATCCTCAGTCAGTTCTTCTTTTATATCTTGAAGGTACCTTCCTGGTATTACATAATGTGGGTGTTAACATGTGTTTATTACATGTATTTGGCACATGCCCTATTGCTATGTGCGCTGGGTCGTCTGCTGCGTCGTTATATTACAGTGTCAAACAGCAGGGTTGGGGTTGGGGTGTTCGTGATAATTGGCATGCCTACCGTAACCTATACCGTAACGATGCAACTGGAGGCTCGTGACGCGCCGCCCCAACCTGAAGGATGGAAGCACATTTACGCCGCACTCTTTGAATAGCGTGACTACCTCACTGACAATGTGCATGAGTGTAGTGCATATAGTGTATATAATTCGCTTCTGAGCATCAATACTCCTGTTTGGATTTGACTTATAACAAGCTATAGCGGGGTGGGGGGGGGCAGAGAAACAATATTATTTTAGAATGAGAAGTACAGCGCTCAAGGCGATCAATTAAGTTTGCCGCGTTGTTCACACTCACGTAGAATGATGTTTTCGCTAATTTGCAACAGCCTTTCAGCCCCTAAAACAGTATTGGGTGAATGCCCCTTTTTTTGCGGCACTAGACAATTGTAGACTGACTTAACGACTCTCTCTTGTGTTCTGACGCAGTACCGGTATTTTTGAGTTCTTAAAGGGGAATGTTATCGCCGGACCTATGTAAACGTTAATATATACCTTGATACTGTAAGAAATCGACTATATAGTTTTCCCCCCGATCTCCGAACTTAAAAACGGTAAATTTGGCGATTTAAACGCGTTCCTACCACGAGCCTGTCAAAACACGTGGAGAAAGCCGACGAAATGATCTCGCATTTATTTCGCTCACTTCATTGACGACAGCTATGCAACAACAGAGATGGCAAGAATGTGTGGATATCCCCCTATACTGAAAGAAGCTATTTCCAAGATCAAGACAAATAAATCTTTATCAGAAAGAGAAAATAGGCAACCCCTCAGTCTGCCGGAGTGCGTGAATTATACAGGGACGACGGACCTCGTGGACTCGGCAAGCGACAATCCGTTCCCTCTACCGAAGTGGGCCATAGATTTAATCTTCCACTCTTGAAATTTTGCATCAGTCCCACGGAGTGATCGACCAGCCAATCCTGAATCCTACATCATATTCTTCCAGCTATTAACTGAACTGTAATAATCAATGTACTTTTAATCAACTTATTCCAGTATATCGGAAATTCACTTCTGGCACCAGCTTATCCTGATTATTTGGTGTCCTTTTGTATCTCCATGTGAGCACATACATTCTGTTTTTTTGATACAATAAATTGAAATTGATCACCCGGAAGAGTAACTGAAACTCACAGAAAGGTGTGAAGCAAACGATTTTTTATGGGAGTGAAAGAATTAAGGTTTAACGTCGCGCGTTCAGCAACAGGGTGTCCAATAGAAATAAACTGGGCTTCTCCACAGGTGAGTTAGTTATTGTTTTAACATCAAATAGCTTCCTTTGGAATTGAAACTTTGTTTTCATTTGAGAGGACTTATCCACAGGTATGGTTTAGCTCCCGTTTTAACATCAAATCGCTAACAATATATAATTGACAAACACATAATAAAATTAAGCATGTAAGTAATGCAAATAAGCCGGCATGCCACGGTATAACAATCTGTCCGTCCCGTAAGAAATGAACAATAATGGACCATACAATGCCAATAAACACACGCATATAAAAAAAAAGGCGTAAATAACTACATAGTATGGTCTTACAATAACAAATTATCTGTAGATTTTAAATGAATATATATATTATAGTGACATCCACAATAATTCTTATGCATTAATCATACAATCAATAAGCCGGCCTAGTTTCCTTTTTGCTATTATTTAGATTGTTGCAAGGTTTTTAGCATGGAAGAGTAAATTTACGATCTTGTGCATTATAATAACTGATTTATGACTAAAAAATTGCCAGATAAAAGCAGAAATGTATAAATATTATTGTAAGATCCACAGATAGTTGTAATTTCGTGTATAAAGCATGTAATCAGTGTATTTAAACCGGCCTGCCACAGCCTGACACGGCCTATCACAGGCTTGAAACAGGCCTGACATCAGGACGACCCATTTTGACCCCAGATTCGCTTGTATATGGCTCAAATCTATATGACTCGATAGCTTCTTCTTCTTCTTCAGTTTCATGATCGCTTACTGCCTCTACATTCTATTCAGTTCCAAGACCTGTATAATCTTCAAAGTCACAGCCTCCAAAGTGGTTAACGCTGAAATCGGAATCTGAGTCAGAGCTTGTACCGCTGTCTGTGTTATCCGCCATGTTTGACTCTGACCGCTTCACTGTGTGACGTCACGGGGTAATCGCCGGGCGGATTTACTGGGGGTAAAAATCAGGCACTTTGGAGCCGTATTTCAGGATATTGCATCATCGTTAAAATTTTGAAAAAAATTCTAAAAAATAAAGCAGGCCACAGGGAACTGTTTTTATTGGTTTTAGCCTTTCAAAAATTGTGATAACATTCCCCTTTAACAAACATACACTAAATCACACCGTAAATTCACAGCTAAATGTACTGGCAGAAAAGGTGCCAGTACATTCAACTGTAAAATTACGTTGCACCGTATTTTACAATTACCGTTTTTTAACAGGTTTTGTACTGTAAAATGTTGCACCGTATTTTATAATTACCGTTTATTGACAGGCATTCAACTGTAAAATTTGGGTTGCCCTGTAATTCACAATTACCGTTATTTCAACATTCTTTAATCAATACAATTATGTGACACCATTGTCTACAATTATCGTTTCCGCGGCAACGTACATGTAGGTCACTGGAAGGCCGAAATGGCCATTGCTCTTCGCGTATTTCAGCTCTCCGTGTATACAAATGCGATCACCAGAAGTTTCGTAAATAATCACGAACGAATCTGTGCAATTATCACACGAATAGTAGGACACAAATCCAAGTCAGATAAAACCCCTCTTCGCATATCCAAGTCGAACACTAAATGACGGAACGCGTAGTATTTAACTTGAAATGGGAAAATGGATAAAACCAAAACCAACCGTACTACAGACCGAAAAGTTAGCCGCCGCGTCCGTCCCAGGTGTTCTTATAATGCTCTGAATGTAGTATCGTGCAACGCAGGTGTCCGTTGTTTCCTGCAACTGAGCGTTGCGTGTGCAAAGATATCCACCTCCTTTCAGAGAAAACTGGATTTTATGTTACGTGTGTGCGCAGTTTACCCATTGCATTTGATGTCAACTGAAATATCACAGTTCAATTTACAGATTAATGTGTTTACGATTGAATGTACTGTAAACTCCAACATACATTATAACAGTGTAACATATAAGCCTGAAGGCACAAGTAGGCCTCGTTCACATTATTGAGATAAAAAAGAAGAGCCTGTCTGCACTCTTGACTTCAGTTGATCAGCTGCTGGTTCGTATAAGTTCACTTTGCACTATCTTTTATGGTTTGAACTGGTGAAATCTGGCATATCTTCATTTAATATTTGCCAAAATATGCATTATTCTAAGCATAATAACACTATCTTTAAATGCTGGGAAAATATAGTACATATGTACTCAATTATGTCAGATATCACCACTTCAAAATATTGTCCTCGGTTCTAATAGGGCAGAGTGGAATTATACGAACCAGTAGCTGATCAGCTGAAGTCACGGTTCAGTGCACACATAGGCTCCCCTTTTATTACCTGGATGTCAGGTTTGTCTGGGATTAATATGGAAATGACTTATTCCCAGCTCTCTTCTTGTTTTTTTTTCTGGACTGATCGCTACCCAATACTATCTGTGAGTGGAAGAGGAACCTACAGAGGCTTGATGATGTGCATACTACGCATGCCACATACTACGTACACCACGCATGTATGTTAACCTTTCATATTATGTTTTGCAGCTATTTTCTTGATCGTGATCATGAGTTTGTCAGCTTTTGACGTCATCATATCCGTGGTACTTTTACACCTGATCCAGAGGAGGGGACAGTCAGCGCCACCGTATTGGCTATTACGCTTGACCCGCCAAATCGACCAGAAACTTGAACCTGCTCGCAACATCAACAGAGACTTGAGTTCATCTGAAATTCTCTCTACTCCAGACAGAAAGGGGATGGGCAAGAATTGTGATGCAAACAAGAGTGAAAAACAGAAGGAAATTTGTCAGACACAGTGGAGGAACATTGTCTGGTGGATTGAACGCGTTGCCATAATTGTTCAAAGTATTTGTGTTGCCCTGCTCTTCTCGTCACTGCCCATCATTCAACATCGCATGCAAAGATGAGCAAATGATCCTCAGCAGTGTAACACGATGCCCCGTGATAACACCCTATGATATAACACTTGTGTCTATAATAACTTGCTAACTGTACATTTATTTAGTGTTTTAGCACAGTTGTGTGAAATGTACATGTGTCAAGTGCAGGTATTCATTTGGGAGATTCTATCTCGCTTGTCGTGCGAGGAAAGGAACGCTTGCTTTCACACAAGTCACAATCGAATAACACAAACAAATAAAAGATGGAATTTCTTTCCCAAGTTTAACTGTTGTTTCCATCGTGAAATTGATTAACAAACCCACAGAAATAGACTGAGATCTTTGTACGTTCCACCAAGCCAGACTCAGCTAACGGATTCACTCCCCATTTGAGCGAAAACATGAACTCTGCCCAATGTTAATTGGCCCGATGCCAACCGAGACGGGGGCATCATGCCAATATCAGTTAATCAGTTTTTTTCTAGAAGGATGTCAAAGTTTATCATATTTTTCAACCTTTCATTATAATCGTTGTTGATAATCAATTTGAATTGTGCAATAGATTAGAAATGATGGTTTCATGGGCGCGCTAGTGGTATATAAATGGGAAATTGGGTCCTATTTAGGGGTGATAACTGTTGAACAATTCCTAGTTATCTCCCCTGATTCGCACATTGCTGCCACTAAATAGGACTCAATTTCCCCTTTTACTAATCAAATTGACATCATTATGACGTAACATCTGGTCAAGTGACATTCGAGTCACAGGTGACATCCGGGTCAAAAGTTCGAAGGTCACTTCTGGTCACGTGACGGCCCAGCAGCGGGAAGCCTTTCCCTTCTTCTACCCCACACTTCAAGTCCACACTGGCCAATATTAGTCCCAGTGGGGAACCCACTCATGGACATTTGCGGTATGGGGTGTGGCCCCTTGTTTTCTTAATCTTGAGCTGTAGAACACGATGGGTGGGGTCTCGATGCCATATTTTTGACAAGTTACTGTGCCCATGCGCACTGGCCTAGTAGCGCTTGGGTGGACGTTTTGGGATCTAGGTGGATCCATGGTGGTCCGATTGGGTCGTGTCAGGTGTCGTCGTGAAGCACTCGGGGGGGGGGGGAGGGAAGCGTCTAAATGGATGATTGTAGGGTGAAAATGACGACATTCTGGGCATGCGCAGTAGAAAAAATGGACGTTTTGGATTGGATTCTAGGTGGACCCATAGTGGTCCGATTGGGCGGTATGAAGCATTCGTGGGGGACCATTCGACTGGGCTAGTGTGTCGTCTGTTTTCAACATTCTGCGCATGCGCACACAGGGAATTGTGGGAAAAAGGCATTGGAAGGGACGTGTTGGTGTCGAGGAGGACCATCCGTGGTCCGAATGGGTCGTTGAAGGTATCAGTGTGAAGCTCTCATGTTGGAGCGTCCAACTAAATCGGAATGGGGTGGGAATATCATCTATCTGCGCATGCTTAGCAGAAAAAAGCTATTGGAATGTGCGTTTTGGTCCAATTGATCCGTATGAGGTCTTATTTTGAAGTTCTCTTGGGGTAACGTCGGATTGGACTAGTGTCATCATTTTGCGCATGCGCAGTCAGGCCGTAGTATAGAAAGCATGCATTTTAGGCGTTCGTGGGATCGTTGAGGGATTAATGAACCATTCTTGGTCCTAATAGGTCGTGAAGGGTGTCAAATTAAAGCTGCCAACTGCCCCCATTCACGAGCTTCGAGCTCCCAACTACCCCATCCCCAAGCTCCGAGTGGCAATGCTCCTCCCGAGCTCTGAGCTCCCAACTGCGCCACCCCCGAGCTCCAAGCACCCAAGTGCCACATCTCCGAGCCTCGAGCTCCGAGCACCCCACTGTTCCAACGGGCTCCGAGCTCCCAACTGCCGCATCCCCGAGCTCCGAGCGGCTGCGCTGCTCCCGAGCTTCGTTCTCCCGACTGCCCCATCCCCGAGCTCTGAACTCTTATGCGCGCGATGACGCCACTTTTGGCTATGTCTAGTGATGAGGTCACTTTCATCAAGGGCCAGGGTCCAATGGTCAAAATATGTGCGTATGATTGGATGGTTGACAATGTGTAAAGGCGTTACGATAGGGCGTTAAGGCATAAAAATAGGGCGTTATGGCGTCGAGACGGGCATTGGCGGGCGTCACTGCATTTCGAGGAATTAGTGACAATTCCAAGGAATATGCATGGAATATCTTCTGAGCTATTTTACCAGGGCGTTGAAGCGTTAAGCTTGGCGTTGGGGGCGTTACTGTCCACAAAAGCAAGCGTATCCTAAAGTCGAACACGGCCGAAGATTGAACTTTCGCGACGGCTTGTGATTGGACAAGAGCCTACGAGAATTGTAAATATACCCAACGCGGCTCCCCAGCATGGGTATGATGTACTCCAGGAGATATGGCCATACAGGAAGAGAAGGTGAATCCCTCTGGTCTTAGCTGGAGTCGAACCCGTACTCACGATGTGGGTGCACCTCTAGGCGGGTGCGCATGCGTGTGATGACCTCACTTCTGCCGATGAGGTCACTCCGGACAATGTAAATAGGTGAGCGGACATACATGCGGTTACGCCAGGGAGTTCCCACAGAAAGACGAGTACAACTGAAACTGGCTTCGACTGGTCCAGGTCAGTTTGAACCAGATTGAACCGGTTATGCTAAAAATAGATCGCCAGCTAGCGCACTATAAAAGCAAACGTTCTGACACTTTCAGCAGACATTCGGTCAACCACTTACGCCACGATGTTCGCGTGTACCACTTGTTCCAAGTTATTTACACGCTTGCACGACTTACAACGCCATGAGTCTACCATCCACGACGCTACTGTCCAGTACACCTGCGAGACCTGCGGGGATAAATTTAATCGCCTGGATAGTTTACACCGCGATTAATGGTGTCTTGATGAGATATCCAGGCATCAATGTGGGGATCGTGGACACCGCTTTAAACAACAGGGTCAGTTGAGATCTCACCAACGTGTAATCCATGAACATGCGCACTGGAGGGTTGAGGAACCAGTGGCGTTTGAACCCATTCATGAATATACTTTTCACGGTCCTGTTGTCGAGTATACATGTTCGATCTCAGGAAATCATTTATAATTTATGGCGATACCAACGGTCGGTCCATAAGTCACCCAAGCATCCATACGAAGAGTGTGGTCAACTCTTCCAACGACCCAGTCAGATAAGACAGCACCAACGTTTGATTCATGGGATCCACACGAACCCCTAAAACGCCCGCTTTCGCTACTACTCCTACTGTTGACGTCACCAATGACGTCACAGATGACATGAACATCCCCAAGTCGTGGTCTATACCACGAGAGCTTCAATTTGACACCCTAAACTGTCTATTAGGACCAAGAAAGTTCCATCAATCACTAAGCTCATTACTTTCTATACTACGGCCAGACTGCGCATACGCAGAATGACAAAACCGGACTAGACACCAGTCCGATCCGACACTACCCCATGAGAACTTCAAATTAAGGCCTCATATGGAACAATCGGACCACTATTATTCCATCTCGACCTCAAAACGTCCATTCCAGTGCCCCTTTTCTACTGCGCGTGCCCAGATAGACGATATTTTCATCCCCCATCTATCCAGTTGGACGTTCCCCCACGAGAGCATTACACTGATACCTCTTGCGACCCATTCGGACCACGGATGGTCCACCTCGAACCCAAAACGTCCCTTCCAATGCCGTTTGCCCATAATTCCCTGTCTGCGCATGCGCAGCGTGTTAAAAACGGACGACACACTGGTCCGCCACGAATGCTTCACGATGACACCTCATATGACCCAATCGGACCACTATATCCACCTAGATCCCAAAAAGTTCATTCAAATACCCTTTTTCTACTGCGCATGCACAGCATGACGTCAGTTTTACCCCACGCCCATTCAGTTGGACACTCCCTCACGAGTGCTTTACGATGACACCTCACGATCCAATCGGACCACTATGGGTCCACCTAGATCCCAAAACGTCCTCCCCAGCACTACTTGCCGAGTGCGCATGGGCACATTAAATTTGCAAAAAATATCAATGCATGGTCTCGATACCCCTCCCATCGTGTTCTTCAGCTCGAGATGAAGAAAAGAAGGGGCCACATACCATACCGCAAATGTCCAAGAGTGGTTCCCCATTGGAGCTAACTTTGTGCGGTGCGCTAGAATGGACCTATGCGGTAGAAGAAAGTGAAGGCGTCCCGCTACTGGGCCGTCACTTGACCGGAAATGACCTTTGACCTTTTGACCTGTGACACGGATGCCACGTGACCGGGTGTGGCCTCATAGTGACGTCAGTTTGAAGTAAAAGAGGAAATTGGGTTTTATTTAGTGGCAGAAATGTGCGAATCAGGGGTGATAACCAGGAATCGTTCAACGCCCCTAAATGAGACCCAATTTCCCGTTTATATACTATTCAATGATTATTTTACGCACGGTTAATTCGGGAAAGTTAATAAATTTTAGGGCTGATTCTTCGCTTCGCCCTTGCCCGAAAATATGAACTTTCTCAAACTACCCATGTGTAGAATAACCATTGAGCACGCCTATTGAAACATTATTTCTGAATTGTACCACGGCTGGTAAAACGATGTCGGACCTGCGGGTATCGTATCAACAAAATACCCAATAAATTCCGAATAAATTAAAAGGTGAAGTAATCGCCTGGTGAGGAGAACAAGACGGGTATGACAATATCTCTCCCAGATACGATAAAGGAACCCTGGAATTTGTCGATGGAGTTACCCCTATTATGTTCACTGTGCCATCCATGTTCATGTCCGGTAGCTCTCTAATTTTGTATCTAATACCGCTTATGCCGGTGCTAGGGGCCGTGTGGTCATATCATCCAAGTTGCCACATGAACAGGTACAATAAAAGCGTACCTGAGATACAACACATATCACGAATCGTTGGATTCTTGGTATGTGCTTTAGAATAGGTTAACCAGAAGACTATTCTGTGAAGTCATGTGACGCAGTCAGTATGTCGGCACCTCTTCCCACTTCCCTTATATGTGTTGAAATTTACTGGATTTGATAGTGACACACACTGAAGACATTTTTCTTCTCTTCTTGGATAAAGAGAAAGCTTATAACTCAGTTAAACATAGTTTCATGCACGATGTTTTGCAATTATTTAATTTCGGCCCTCTGTTTTCAAAATAGATTTCGATTCTTCATCATAATACATTCAGCAATGTGGTCAAGAGAAGCAGCTCAACCAAATGGTTTCAAACTTTCAGAGAGGTCAAACAAGGCTGTCAGCTCCCGCCTTATGTTTTCATGTTATGCACAGAAGTAATTAACGAAGGACTGCGCAAGTGTAATGAAATAGAAGGAATAACAATTTTGCACAGGGAAAGGCCTATATTTTGCAGATGATGCAACATTAACACTTAAAAGTCTTAAATCGGTTGAAGCGGCTATCATGTTTTACAGAAAATAAAAGATCTTAAGTGGTTTAGGGCTACGCATTAACAAAACATATTTAATGACATTCAATGCGGATGTTCATAAAGCTTCCTTCGAGATAGTAGTTAAGTCAATAAAAAAAGGAATAAAAGTATCGATGGACAAATTACATAAGGAAAACATTGTATCCAATATAGAAAATCTAGCAAAAACGTTTAACATTTGATCAGGTAGAAATCTCTTATTATTAGGCAAAGTGTTGATAAGTAAAGCAAAGGGATTTTCTAGAGTAGTATATCAAGCTATTATGCTCCCATTGGATAACGCTTATTGTCAGAAAGTAAATCAACAAATGTTTCAGGTAATTTGGAATTATAAGAAAGATAAAGTAAAACGTTCAGTACTCATCAATGAACTGCCAGAGGGCGGATTGGAGGCAGTAGACTTCACATTAATGAACAAAGCGTTAGAACTGATATGGCTGAAAAGGTACTTCTCTAGTGAGAATAGTTACTGGATTCTGTTAGCAAATGAGATATTCTATACCCTCTTGGTGGATTGAGTTTTCTATTGCAATGAAGTTAATCCGCTTATAAGCTATCCACCAAAGTGTCAGAATTTTAGAAGCATGTCTTGGATTTTTGGGCTGAATTTATAAACAATGATATCGCATTCGATCAACAAATAATATGGAACAACAAACTCATATTATGGAGACAGAAGTCGTTATTCTTTGTAAGTTGGAAAGATTCTGACATTCTGTTTGTAAGAGATGTAAATGATGAGCACGGGAATGTATTATCACTAGAAAACTCCATCAAAGGTACAATATTAGCTTGGACTATAATAACTATAAACATTGGAGTAAGCTGGAGAAGGCTTTATTAAGTGTGTTAACAGACAATACAATTGTCGTTGACAAATAAAGTGAGCCTGCTGTTATTAGCCCTATGCCGAAAATTGGAGAATTGTTTATTGATGATTTTAAGGTGAACACAAAATTGTTCTACAATATTTTGTGCAGAAGGCAATCGTTAAGTAAACCTATTGATTTCATAGAAGACGAACCGAATGCTTACGATTTTTCAATGTCAGATGTATGGCTTTTGCCGCATAAGCTTTTGGTTGAGAATAAGGTCGAACAATTACAATTCAAAATGTTGCATGGAATGTATCCTACCAGATCTCTGCTACATAAAAATAACTTTAAAAAATCTCCTGTATATGAAAGTTGTAATGGTGAGGATACCACTAAACTTCACTTTTATGATTGTCGAGTTAAAACTAATTTTTGGAAACATGTTAGTGGAGGTTAAAAAGAGAGTTCAGTGGATCCGGAGAATCGATGGAGCGGGTGGATCTGCATACTTCACTTCCGACGATGACGTCACTTCCAACTGAAACTGAAATACGGGATAATTCTGTGTTAATTAGGGGTAATTAAGTGCAATTAAGGGGCAGTTTTGAGTGCTGGAGGGCCATTAAGTGGTAATTACGCATAATTGAGAGTAATTATGGTCCATGATGAATAATTGTGAGTAATTAGGAAAGGCGGAAAATAGGGGGATAATGGATGGCCACCGAGATAATTATCGCGTAATTATGCCAAGGGCGCCAGTTTACTTACAATAAGATAATAAGAATTACCCGAGTACCAATTATTTCTCGATTTCTTTTCATTCACAGCTATTGTCAACCGATGCCCTTAATTGCACTTAATTATATGGGAGATTGGCACCAATATCCATTTACTATATTCACCACAACGATAATCACCCCTATGCACCGGGCAGTGTATTGTGTTGCTGATCGTCGTCACAATTCCTCTATACAGCACGTATACAGTAAGCATTGTTAATGATCGTCCGCAGTACAATGCCTACTGTATCGTGTTCGGCTGAGGGTTAATTGCTCCAATTGCTCACTCTAAACAAGTATGGGCATTGTATCGATCGGGCGGCTCAATAGTGGTGTTAGTCACCAACGTACTCAGATTTACAATATACTTATAGAGTATGTGTACAGTGTGCATTGTTAATGATCGTTCGCAGTATAATGACTATTGTATCGTGTTTGGCGGAGCATTAATTTCCCCTATTGTCCGCTTTATGCAAGTTTGGACATGTTGTTTATCTGACAACTTATACTATTGTGTAATGATCGCTAAAAATGTAATGGCTGTTGTATCATGCTCGGCGAAGCGTTAATCGCTAGTGCAAGTTAACACCTGATTGGGTCCATTCACGCCCGCTAGCGCCCGCAAACGCCCGCAAACGCCCGCTGACGCCCGCAAACGCTCGTCTCAACGCCCGTCGATATAAAAAAAAGAGAGAAAGATCAACGCGTTCACGAGTTTTCATATATTTTATTGTCTCCAATGTTACGTCGTATCTAAACTGTTGGGTATGTTTACAAGTCATAAAATTAGAATGATATCTGTCTTAATCGCGCTCTTGCTAATTGTTCGTGCATTCTTGAAGTTCATCTTCGGTCATCTCCGACATCTTTTCGCTTTATTTCAGCCTTCGACAAGAAGCTTCGTGAATCACCGTCAGTTTTCTTGTTCTTGTTATTATCCAGTAAGAATGAGCCCTCATCATTCCAGTAAGAATGATCGCTATCTACCAATCCGGAAAAGTTCTAGGGCAACATGTCCTTGAACAGCTGTTTCCGTATCTTGATACCACTTTTTAGGGCCTATGTAGGCGGTAACCATATACCCTCTTCTAAGTAGCTCTTGGTTATCATGATGACCCTATACTTAGGATCTCTCTTCATTTCAAGAGGAATCGAGGTATATTTTTCATACAGAGCCATTGCAGATTTTATGATTCGGGATTGCATATTGATATACGCCTTCTGTAAGGTCTCTTCATCCTGTTCATCTGTCTGGATAGCAGCGGCGTGTGTGTCAATATTCTTATCCACGATGCGATCCCGAATGACGGCTCCCCGTCATTCATGTCTGGGTCACCCAAGCTTTCGCTTTTCTGGGATGAGCTAATGCTGTTAGCGTCAGAGAATGAGTTTTCCTCACTGCCATCTCCAGAGGATGAGCTCTCAGTATCCGTATCAACGCGAAGACTCTGACTGTCTACATTATAGACCTCATCGGTGTTTTTGTATCCTTGGATATTCTTCCGATGTCTGATAATATCGTGGTACCTGGAGAACGATCGGTTACATTCAGAGCAAGAATAAGACATGTTGAGCTGAGCGACAAAGGAGAAGTGTGCTAGTCTTTCTAATAGGTTTGTATTTGTTACAAGCGTCTAGTCCGTCATTCATAATCCAGCCGTCGTCCATTAGAGAATATCCGCGTCCATAATCCAAAGACCTATTCCATTTCCATATAACAGTATTAGCACCAAATTCAAAAAGACAAAAAGTATACATAAACATAGGCTTGTTTCCTGCAAGAGAGAAGCGGTCAACAATTTTCAATGATGCCGGCAAGACATCATGATGTTCCAAAATATCAAATCCGTATCGCTGATCAGTATTCTTAATCCATAATATTCGCTATAGAGTCGTCATCTAAAAATGATGTACCTCAGTCACGCTTTGATTGTGACTGTTCATATGAGTACCATGAGGATCTTGAAGTACATGGGCCCATACGGCCCCTAGCCCCGGGTTAAGCGGAATTAGACACATGTTACGAAACGTAGCGCCATAGATCTTGCACGCTACGTTCGTATTTTGCTATCAGCATGCGATATGTATCGCCAAATTTGAGAAACTTTGAGTGGGGGCGCTTGATGGAATAGCCCTGTTTTATAAGTTTCTGCAACAATGTTTTGTGACGTTGATTAAAATCATCACATTTAACACAGGATCTAGCAAATGCTACTAAGCGAGATATGTATACGCCATATGCAGGTCCCACTGGAATATTACTATCCAGAAAGGGATAGTTTACGATGTCGAAATGTCGCCGCGCCATCTATACACCGATAGAAACAACTCCCGCTATGTATGAACGGTGTCCTATCCGATTGGTTGATAAGCCATTACGGTGTATTGCTTTGACATACACCCGGTAATGCGTGGGCAGCCATCAACGCCAACAACGCCGGCAAACGCCCGCAAGCGCCCACAAACGCCCGCTAGCGCCCGCAAACTCACGCAAACGCCCGCTAGCGCCAGCTGACGCCCGCTAGCGCCCACAAACGTCAGTTAGCGTCCCCAAACGTCCGCCAGCGCCCGCAAACGCTCGCAAACGCCGGCAAACGGGCGCATGTGGGCGCTAACGGGCGTCAGCAGTCCCAATTGGGTGTTATTCTTTACTAGCGATTACCGCTTCGCCGAGCATTATTCAACAGCCATTATATTTTGAGCGATCATTACTAATGTTCACTGTATTGTAAATTAATGCGAGTGCGTTGGTGACTTACACAATACTATAAGTTGTCCGCTAAATAACATGTCTAAACGTGCATAAAGCGGACAAAAGGGACAATTAACGCTCCGCCATATTCGATACAATAGTCATTATACCGCGAGCGATAATTAACTATGCACACTGTATATATACGCTATAAGGGTATTTTAAATCGATGAGTGAGTGAGTGAGTGAATAGGGGTTTAACGTCGCTTTCAACATTTTTTCAGCTATATCACGACGGGGAAGGGAAGGGAGGGGAGGGGGAGAGGCAGGGGAACCTACTTGTAACAGAGCAGATCTAATGCTGCCATTTTATAGTGCTGTCCCACTGAAATATCATGCCGTAGGCAGGCATGACACCCCACTCAGTCACATTATACTGACACCGAGCGAACCAGTCCTTGTTCTATCCTCTTAATGCTGAGCGTAAGCGAGGGAGCAACAAGTTCCATTTTTCAAGTCTTAGGTATGACCCGGCCTGGGATCGAACCCAGTACCTACCGCTTACGAGGCCGACGCTCTAACCATTAGACCACCGCAGTGCGGTCTTAAATCGATGAGACTACATTGGTGACTAACACAGTAGTATGAGCTGTCCGATCGATCAAATGCCCGTACCTGTTTAGAGGGGCAATAGGAGCAATTAACGCTTCGCCGATCGAACACTATAAATTATCCCCCTATTTTCCGTCCGTCTTAATTATTCATAGTTATTCATCATGAACCATAACTACTCTTATCTATAATTTCCACCTAATAGCCCTTCAGTATCCATAACTTCTCCTTAATTGCACTTAATTATCCCTAATTACCTCCTAATTATTTTTAATTCCCCCTTTCACATGGCGCCCCATGTTGGAAGTGACGTCATCGCCGGCAGTGACGTATGCAGATCCATCCGCTTCATCGATCCTCCGGATCCACTGACGCAGAACTGTCTTTTTAACCTCTACTCATATTGATAGATGGCTGAATACAATGTTGGAAACAGGTGTAAAACTTTCGAAAGAGAGTGTATTGTTCAGGTATTTTAGTGGCACTGAAGAAACCAGACTTGTAAATTTTTGTTTGCTCTATGCTAATACTATGCATATATTTGCAATTATGCGGAATGTACCTTGTACTTTGTAAACTGTACGAACTACTTACAGTCAGTTATTCGTGTATTTCAGCTGTTACCAAGAAGCAAATTTCTTGAATTGATAGATTAATAACATCGTTAATGTTGAACCGAAAGATGATATTTTCAGATCGCAACGAATAGTACTTGCAATTGCGGATATTTTGACGAAACAGTCGATCAATTTTTCTTTCAGTGTCCTCAATTTGTCGTGTATTAATACACTTAATAATATATATATA
Organism: Hanleya hanleyi; assembly: GCA_036873755.1. Lineage (NCBI taxonomy): Eukaryota > Metazoa > Mollusca > Polyplacophora > Lepidopleurida > Hanleyidae > Hanleya > Hanleya hanleyi. The sequence continues at coordinate 82,825 of JAVTVY010032965.1, forward strand.
GTTCTCTAATAGTTCCTTCTGCTTCAGTGTTATTATACGGTGATCCAGAAAAAGACAAATACACTGACGACACCATTCAAATATGTTTGGGGAAATTCATAGCGGATTCGAAACGATTTTCATAAGTATTGAACATTAAGGGACCGGTCAAAATTTATCGGAGGGGGGAGGGGGGTGGCCGGTGCATTGAAAAAATATAGGTAAAAAAGTGCCAACCCCACCTCAAGTGACCTTTAAAAAAGTTATTGCCCCCCTCTCGGAGTCCTAAAAAAAGTTCTGACCCCCAAAAGAGATCTCAAAAAAACAAAAACTCAAGCCCCCCACGCTACAGTTGTATATATTTAATGGCAAAAGAAAACAGGAGGTTGTACGTAAATGATCCATTAACTCATCATCCCTTTCAATATTAGTTAGCTTGGAGCCTTCCAGTAATTCAAAGCAACAGGTATAGGTGTTTGTATACTGGGCATATCATAATCATGACAACAAAATTCCCACCACTTGAATCAATCCCACCATACTCAGAGTAACTGTGTTGGTTTCTAACTGTAATGAAGTATGCACATGAACCATGCAAAGCACAGGGAACCCTTTGGACTTGGCGATGTTTGAATAGGGCCCTGGTAGATGAAGAAACGTTTGATGGAAACAAGCAATTAGGCACCAGGCAAAAATTATCAGGAGGACGGGACCGGTTAATTTAGGCCAGGGACCAACATTTCTTTAACGGCTTCTCTGGATGGGACAAGACTTTTTTTGTCGCATTGATGAGCGAGACCAAAGTTTGTTTTCGTCGAGGTTCACAGGGACAAAAATATGCCGAGTTGACCAGCCAGAGCCTCAGTAGCACAAAATTGAGTATATTTGAACACATACCCAAACCAATGAAAACACATATCTTATTGGATATATATGCATACAAGATAAATAGCATCCTCATTCTCAGGCTATTATTATTATTTTTTTTAACTCAACTTTAATGTCTCATGAACACAAATATAGATAATTTGATTGAAGTAAAGTGTGTTCCTTGAATGTGATATTGGTTGTTTTGCATGTATATTGAATAATCAAGAGTGAACATCAACAACACAATTACACTCCCAAGTCAGTTTCTGTATGATGATGAGGGGGATTAACAGTGGACCCAGTGGATATTTAAGTTAATTGTCGCCCCTGTTGTGATTATAGAGGCAGATTAGTCTCCCTTGATGTGACTTTTCATAAGTTATCTGCCTTGCTTGAACATGTGCTGTTTGTGAATCTAGAAATTATCTAAACACTGCTTATTTGTGTAAAAGATCGTCGGGTAAGGTTCATTGTAATGTGGTACACGTCATCGGAGATCGGCCCGTTATCGTCAATGTATCAGTGTCGAAAACTGGTCCATTCTCAATACAGTACAAACCACTAAATATTTGCCTTACTTATTATGTAGTAAATGAGCTGGGCACATCTGACCAAAACTATATTCCCTAGTATACTATTGACATACCACACCGAATAGCCTGGATTTTCCTCTGAAAAATACGAAAAAATCAGCATACATTCCCCACCATTTTTCTAAATGACAGCTCCTGGAAGATTACCTCCTGGAATGAGGACATGGCGTCTAATGCCGTGGAAACCGGGATTAAAGGGGGGGGGGGAGCTTTGCTGACAATGCCTAAAGGCTTTTGATACTCTTTAAGGATAAGGGGGAAGTTCCAGTTTTCATTACACCCACTGACGAAACCCTCACAGACAAAAAACCCTCCAAAAAAATAATAATAATAATAATAATAATTTAAAAAAAAAAAAATTCACACAAAACTCCCACCTTGTATAAAAAAAATATGTTGTATAAATTTGTTATCAACAATCAACATTTACGATTTTGATTTCATTTTTTTTTATTAGAGACCGAGCAAAAATTACCTGGGCGTTGATGTATTTTAGATAAGTACTAGTAGGCCTACTTTTGGCTGTTGATTCATTGTTCCGATTCCGATTATTAAATGTCAAATTGCAACGGGACATCAACTTATTCTGGTGACTTGTTGCACGCGACACATAGTTTTTTTACTGTAAAGGTGGGGGTATATACATGTACATTATCATTGACAGGTTACTAAGACAAAACCCTCAAAATTTGAACAAAAATTAATATTTCATCTCCTAAACATCCTCTAATCAAAAGAAACATGTTTACCAAGATTCTCATAATCATCCAATAACAGCTGACAACTGTAACAAACTTTGTAAGTACATATGTACATGTGCACCTCAGCTAACCATAAAACTTAACATTGGAGTACTGGTAGCCCAGGTGGAATACCCCCCCCCCCCATATTTTTTCATGATTTTCTTTATATTTTTTTCAAAATTTTCTCGATTATATTTATAATTTGCTAAACCAAAAACCTTATCATTTCCATGCCGGGGACACCAACACCGACGACACTTTCCCCTTCACAATATCTCCACTTTACTTCATAAAATTGCCCCCCCCCCCATCAAGTTGAAGTTGGCAAAAAAAGTAAGCACCCCCCTGGTTGGACCAGTAAAAAAAGTACGCACCCCCCTCACGAACCACAAGAAAAAACTTCTTGCCCCTCCGCCCCCCTGAATTGCACCGCCCCCCCCCCCCCTTCCGATAAATTTTGAACAGCCCCTAAGTTACTATTTCGACACTTACTTGATGCCCAGTGACCATGTAGGCCTACTCAGCAAGTTGATCGTATTCATTCATCTCTACAGCACACAGGGTCTCAAACAAATCACAATATTTACTCTCTGTCATGAGCTTCAAATGCATTTTGTATATTCCTTCGGCGCCTAATTTGTTATAAATATCTATGTTTATTTTCGGGGTTCAGTTGTTGTACTTTTTATTGAGGAGACGTACATGTATTTGTAATCTTTGCTTACTTCGCTCCCCATGTCTCGAAATATTTAAACCAACGAATAGTATGATAATTGATAACTTTATTTATACAATTTGCACATTGTTTGATTTAGCAACAAAGTATCATTTAGTTTTAAGACTCTGTGACATTATTTTCTTTTCGTTTGCAAATGCAACAACGTATCACTTCTTAAAATGCCTCACACGATTTTGTAAATTAATAAATCTGAATACATGAAGCGAGTAGGCTGTCCTTTAGGGGCGGGGTCTATTCCTCAAATATATTGAATTAAGAAATATAGAGGTGTTAGATGTTACATCTGATGCTCATGTATAATGCCTGCTACCCTAAAACCCAGGCTACGTGGGCATTGTAAGGGTATATTGTAAAACTGTATCCAGAACAATGAATAAATGCCCAGTGGCTTGTTCGAGGGCTTAACCGAAAAAAAAAGTTGATGTCCAGCGTGATCACGTATCGTTGACAACAAAAATAAGGCTGTGCTTAGTCAGTCTATTAGCTAACATCCGATTTTGAAAGAATTTGTCATTTGGCATCCTGATATTTAAGTTATATTACGAGTAGAAACATATAGGTTTATTCATTACCCGGTATGAATGTTGGGTGTCGGAATTCTTTCCTGTGGGGTCAAATGGTTGCTTTTAGTCGCCAGACGCCGTCAATTTATCCCAACTCTTGCATATCGCTCCAATTTATCAGGCCTAGTGCAGCAAATTTACAATAAATCCTATGCTTTAACACAAGGTATTCAGTGAATATACAGTATTTTCAATTCTGAAGAAATTTCACATCACAATTAAGTTTGAAAATCATTTTTTTAGGAAAGATTGTATTGTAAGTGTGGTGGGCTAGATGTTTGTATTTGTGCAATGCCATAATAACACAGTAGGGGGAATCAACTCCTGGAATAGAATATCTGCAATAGATCTCCGCCTGCACTGATATACGATAGAGTTGGTATTCAGGTTAAACTTTCTGTATGAGCGACGTTATTACGAAATAAATACTGATTTACCGATACTCGGACTCCTCTGTTAATAATACCTCTTATATGCGTCATAATGTGTGATAATCTAATGAGTTGCGGTGGGCTAGTGGGGCGTGTTTTCAACCCGATAGAATGTGGAAGCTCTGTGACGCTGCACGAAAGAGGAGAATCCCTAAGCGATGACAACGGTGTCGAGGTTAGGCCTCTCAAATCGAACTTACCGTTCCACACACAACTCTAAATCTGTTTACTAGTGTGGTATTTCTTCGTGTCATTTTCTGGTTATTTTATTTCCTTATTTCATTATTATAATAACTGAATAATATTCAAATATAATATAAAAATATGTGCAGTCCAGTTTGAAAGCAGAGATAGAGTACATGTAATACAGTTTGTATCCAGTTTATCGCTCAAGTGATACAACATCGCGCTCAGCATGCATGAATGTATATAGTGGAGGCGTCTAGTCTAAACGCCAATGCTCCCCGAATACCATATTGCCACCAGATAAAAAACAATAAGCTTGCGGTCAACAATTTTCGATGATGCCGACGATAATATATTTCAATTATACATCATGATGAACCTTCTCGGTAAATACCAATGCCAAGAACGTCCAAGGTTGCAAGTGTTAAAAAATCCGTTCCTAAAGTCTGTCTATTTTAATTAGTATTCTATCATCGGAAATCGTCCATCGACGATCGCCATTGTAATCTAAACGAAGAGCAGGGATTTTGATACAAAGTTCTCTACTTAAGCTATGTACACTTTTCCGGATATTTCCTGATGGCGACATCATGTATGATCGCCACATCCACCAATTTTGGACTGATACACTTGGGTATAGGTGGACCATCCTTGGTCCAAAACGGCGGTAATCCTGGATCCAACTGCGCCGTGTAGTGTGTCGTCTTGAAACTCCCGGCACGTAGACTATACGAATGGAGTGGTTTTGCCGGAAGTGACGTCATGATGTACATGCGTAGTCGATGAGTAGCCGAGAAATGGCATTTACGGTTGCACAGGGATATGTTTGGATGATCTAGGAGTCGCCCAGGTTCCAGATGGAGCGTTTAGTGTGTCGTGGTGAAGCGCTCGTGCTGTAGACTACGACGGGTGTTATTTTTGTTGTGAAAGTGACGTATTAAAAAAAATAGAGAAATCGCAGAGAAAGGGCAATAACGGATGAGCAGGGAAGTATTTGGGTGCTCTGGGCCCAAATGGGCCGTGAAGGGTGTCGTAGTGAAGCTATCGGCGTGCAGATTAAAACTGTAATGGTAGGCTAGAGATTGGCGCACTCGATGTCAGTAGTATAGCCAGAGTCATTTGCCGCTGCGCACAGGAAACATGTCTGGTGGACGTGAATGGTAAACCGTGGAGGGACTACAAGAAAGTCTGTGGGAAATATGGAAGCATCTGTAGCGTCATCATCAGCACGGATGTGGAATCTAAGGGATGAAAAGTACACTCCTGTACCCGGGCCCACAGAGGTGAACGTGGTTCTATCGAAGTTCTTTAAAGCAGAGTCGCTCGGATTCGGGAACGCCTGGACTACGCTTAGCGCGCGTCTTAACGCCTTGGAGATCGCACCACCAATATAATGCAGTACCGCTCATCGATGCTCATCTACATGTAGTAAGTAAGAGAAGAATGAGTCGGTGCGTGATTGAGTGAGTTAGACTTGATTGAGTGAGGTAAGAGTAGGTGAGTGAATGAGCGAGTGAATGGTCGAGTGAGTGAGTGAGTCAGTGTGTGAGTGAGCGAGCTAACACGCGAGCGAGATATGAGTGGTGATCATATAAATTCGTATGTGAACCATAAGGTCGTAGTTGGCCATCCTCTGAGAGAGCATCGTGTAGAGTACGGGTACGGGTCCCGTTGTCAGGAGATACTCTCTAAGTATTGAACATTAAGGGACCGGTCAAAATTTATCGGAGGGGGGAGGGGGGTGGCCGGTGCATTGAAAAAATATAGGTAAAAAAAGTGCCAACCCCACCTCAAGTGACCTTTAAAAAGTTATTGCCCCCCCCCCCTCTCGGAGTCCTAAAAAAAAGTTCTGACCCCCCAAAAGAGGTCTCAAAAAACCAAAAAAAACTCAAGCCCACCTTCCCCCCCACGCTACAGTTGTATGTATTTAATGGCAAAAGAAAACAGGAGGTTGTACGTAAATGATCCATTAACTCATCATCCCTTTCAATATTAGTTAGCTTGGAGCCTTCCAGTAATTCAAAGCAACAGGTATAGGTGTTTATATACTGGGCATATCATAATCATGACAACAAAATTCCCACCACTTGAATCAATCCCACCATACTCAGAGTAACTGTGTTGGTTTCTAACTGTAATAAAGTATGCACATGAACCATGCAAAGCACAGGGAACCCTTTGGACTTGGCGATGTTTGAATAGGGCCCTGGTATAGATGAAGAAACGTTTGATGGAAACAAGCAATTAGGGACCAGGCAAAAATTATCAGGAGGACGGGACCGGTTAATTTAGGCCAGGGACCAACATTTCTTTAACGGCTTCTCTGGATGGGACAAGACTTTTTTTGTCGCATTGATGAGCGAGACCAAAGTTTGTTTTCGTCGAGGTTCACAGGGACAAAAATATGCCGAGTTGACCAGCCAGAGCCTCAGTAGCACAAAATTGAGTATATTTGAACACATACCCAAATCAATGAAAACACATATCTTATTGGATATATATGCATACAAGATAAATAGCATCCTCATTCTCAGGCTATTATTATTATTTTTTTTAACTCAACTTTAATGTCTCATGAACACAAATATAGATAATTTGATTGAAGTAAAGTGTGTTCCTTGAATGTGATATTGGTTGTTTTGCATGTATATTGAATAATCAAGAGTGAACATCAACAACACAATTACACTCCCAAGTCGGTTTCTGTATGATGATGAGGGGGATTAACAGTGGACCCAGTGGATATTTAAGTTAATTGTCGCCCCTGTTGTGATTATAGAGGCAGATTAGTCTCCCTTGATGTGACTTTTCATAAGTTATCTGCCTTGCTTGAACATGTGCTGTTTGTGAATCTAGAAATTATCTAAACACTGCTTATTTGTGTAAAAGATCGTCGGGTAAGGTTCATTGTAATGTGGTACACGTCATCGGAGATCGGCCCGTTATCGTCAATGTATCAGTGTCGAAAACTGGTCCATTCTCAATACAGTACAAACCACTAAATATTTGCCTTACTTATTATGTAGTAAATGAGCTGGGCACATCTGACCAAAACTATATTCCCTAGTATACTATTGACATACCACACCGAATAGCCTGGATTTTCCTCTGAAAAATACGAAAAAATCAGCATACATTCCCCACCATTTTTCTAAATGACAGCTCCTGGAAGACTTGTTGCACGTGACACATAGTTTTTTTACTGTAAAGGTGGGGGTATATACATGTACATTATCATTGACAGATTACTAAGACAAAAAAAACCTCAAAATTTGAACAAAAATTAATATTTCATCTCCTAAACATCCTCTAATCAAAAGAAACATGTTTACCAAGATTCTCATAATCATCCAATAACAGCTGACAACTGTAACAAACTTTGTAAGTACATATGTACATGTGCACTTCAGCTAACCATAAAACTTAACATTGGAGTACTGGTAGCCCAGGTGGAATACCCCCCCCACCCCATATTTTTTCATGATTTTCTTTATATTTTTTTCAAAATTTCCTCGATTATATTTATAATTTGCTAAACCAAAAACCTTATCATTTCCATGCCGGGGACACCAACACCGACGACACTTTCCCCTTCACAATATCTCCACTTTACTTCATAAAATTGCCCCCCATCAAGTTGAAGTTGGCAAAAAGTAAGCACCCCCCTGGTTGGACCAGTTAAAAAAGTACGCACCCCCCTCACGAACCACAAGAAAAAACTTCTTGCCCCCCCCCCCCCCCTGAATTGCACCGCCCCCCCCCCCCCTTCCGATAAATTTTGAACAGCCCCTAAGTTACTATTTCGACACTTACTTGATGCCCAGTGACCATGTAGGCCTACTCAGCAAGTTGATCGTATTCATTCATCTCTACAGCACACAGGGTCTCAAACAAATCACAATATTTACTCTCTGTCATGAGCTTCAAATGCATTTTGTATATTCCTTCGGCGCCTAATTTGTTATAAATATCTATGTTTATTTTCGGGGTTCAGTTGTTGTACTTTTTATTGAGGAGACGTACATGTATTTGTAATCTTTGCTTACTTCGCTCCCCATGTCTCGAAATATTTAAACCAACGAATAGTATGATAATTGATAACTTTATTTATACAATTTGCACATTGTTTGATTTAGCAACAAAGTATCATTTAGTTTTAAGACTCTGTGACATTATTTTCTTTTCGTTTGCGAATGCAACAACGTATCACTTCTTAAAATGCCTCACACGATTTTGTAAATTAATAAATCTGAATACATGAAGCGAGTAGGCTGTCCTTTAGGGGCGGGGTCTATTCCTCAAATATATTGAATTAAGAAATATAGAGGTGTTAGATGTTACATCTGATGCTCATGTATAATGCCTGCTACCCTAAAACCCAGGCTACGTGGGCATTGTAAGGGTATATTGTAAAACTGTATCCAGAACAATGAATAAATGCCCAGTGGCTTGTTCGAGGGCTTAACCGAAAAAAAAAGTTGATGTCCAGCGTGATCACGTATCGTTGACAACAAAAATAAGGCTGTGCTTAGTCAGTCTATTAGCTAACATCCGATTTTGAAAGAATTTGTCATTTGGCATCCTGATATTTAAGTTATATTACGAGTAGAAACATATAGGTTTATTCATTACCCGGTATGAATGTTGGGTGTCGGAATTCTTTCCTGTGGGGTCAAATGGTTGCTTTTAGTCGCCAGACGCCGTCAATTTATCCCAACTCTTGCATATCGCTCCAATTTATCAGGCCTAGTGCAGCAAATTTACAATAAATCCTATGCTTTAACACAAGGTATTCAGTGAATATACAGTATTTTCAATTCTGAAGAAATTTCACATCACAATTAAGTTTGAAAATCATTTTTTTAGGAAAGATTGTATTGTAAGTGTGGTGGGCTAGATGTTTGTATTTGTGCAATGCCATAATAACACAGTAGGGGGAATCAACTCCTGGAATAGAATATCTGCAATAGATCTCCGCCTGCACTGATATACGATAGAGTTGGTATTCAGGTTAAACTTTCTGTATGAGCGACGTTATTACGAAATAAATACTGATTTACCGATACTCGGACTCCTCTGTTAATAATACCTCTTATATGCGTCATAATGTGTGATAATCTAATGAGTTGCGGTGGGCTAGTGGGGCGTGTTTTCAACCCGATAGAATGTGGAAGCTCTGTGACGCTGCACGAAAGAGGAGAATCCCTAAGCGATGACAACGGTGTCGAGGTTAGGCCTCTCAAATCGAACTTACCGTTTCACACACAACTCTAAATCTGTTTACTAGTGTGGTATTTCTTCGTGTCATTTTCTGGTTATTTTATTTCCTTATTTCATTATTATAATAACTGAATAATATTCAAATATAATATAAAAATATGTGCAGTCCAGTTTGAAAGCAGAGATAGAGTACATGTAATACAGTTTGTATCCAGTTTATCGCTCAAGTGATACAACATCGCGCTCAGCATGCATGAATGTATATAGTGGAGGCGTCTAGTCTAAACGCCAATGCTCCCCGAATACCATATTGCCACCAGATAAAAAACAATAAGCTTGCGGTCAACAAGTTTCGATGATGCCGACGATAATATATTTCAATTATACATCATGATGAACCTTCTCGGTAAATACCAATGCCAAGAACGTCCAAGGTTGCAAGTGTTAAAAAATCCGTTCCTAAAGTCTGTCTATTTTAATTAGTATTCTATCATCGGAAATCGTCCATCGACGATCGCCATTGTAATCTAAACGAAGAGCAGGGATTTTGATACAAAGTTCTCTACTTAAGCTATGTACACTTTTCCGGATATTTCCTGATGGCGACATCATGTATGATCGCCACATCCACCAATTTTGGACTGATACACTTGGGTATAGGTGGACCATCCTTGGTCCAAAACGGCGGTAATCCTGGATCCAACTGCGCCGTGTAGTGTGTCGTCTTGAAACTCCCGGCACGTAGACTACGAATGGAGTGGTTTTGCCGGAAGTGACGTCATGATGTACATGCGTAGTCGATGAGTAGCCGAGAAGTGGCATTTACGGTTGCACAGGGATATGTTTGGATGATCTAGGAGTCGCCCAAGTTCCAGATGGAGCGTTTAGTGTGTCGTGGTGAAGCGCTCGTGCTGTAGACTACGACGGGTGTTATTTTTGTTGTGAAAGTGACGTATTAAACAAAATAGAGAAATCGCAGAGAAAGGGCAATAACGGATGAGCAGGGAAGTATTTGGGTGCTCTGGGCGCAAATGGGCCGTGAAGGGTGTCGTAGTGAAGCTATCGGCGTGCAGATTAAAACTGTAATGGTAGGCTAGAGATTGGCGCACTCGATGTCAGTAGTAGCCAGAGTCATTTGCCGCTGCGCACAGGAAACATGTCTGGTGGACGTGAATGGTAAACCGTGGAGGGACTACAAGAAAGTCTGTGGGAAATATGGAAGCATCTGTAGCGTCATCATCAGCACGGATGTGGAATCTAAGGGATGAAAAGTACACTCCTGTACCCGGGCCCACAGAGGTGAACGTGGTTCTATCGAAGTTCTTTAAAGCAGAGTCGCTCGGATTCGGGAACGCCTGGACTACGCTTAGCGCGCGTCTTAACGCCTTGGAGATCGCACCACCAATATAATGCAGTACCGCTCATCGATGCTCATCTACATGTAGTAAGTAAGAGAAGAATGAGTCGGTGCGTGATTGAGTGAGTTAGACTTGATTGAGTGAGGTAAGAGTAGGTGAGTGAATGAGCGAGTGAATGGTCGAGTGAGTGAGTGAGTCAGTGTGTGAGTGAGCGAGCTAACACGCGAGCGAGATATGAGTGGTGATCATATAAATTCGTATGTGAACCATAAGGTCGTAGTTGGCCATCCTCTGAGAGAGCATCGTGTAGAGTACGGGTACGGGTCCCGTTGTCAGGAGATACTCTCCCGTCCGTCGGCATAACATGCTCAGATATATTTGTCTGATACATAACCCCTAGACACAGCCTAGTCCACACGCTCTGGGCCCACCAAGTGGTTTAGAGCATCCCTTTACGATGAAGGTCATCGCCCCGGCGGTATGTGAAAAGACATCGTGTGTGATCAAAGTATTATAGAAAGGGTCCATAAGCTATACTTGTATTGTCAAGCGTTACAGTACTACGAGACTGTGCTAATAAAGAATGTGAGATTTGTCCCGGGTATTCCTAGCGATATCCAACAAGGGTCTTACTCCGAGCACTTGGTGGTACTTGATGATCTGGTAGCTAAGGCTAAAGGCATGTCAAACATCGCCAACGATCGAGTCTACATGGGGTGAACACCTGGGAGCTGCCGAAGAGCTGAATTACCTTATATAGCATGTCCCATTCTTACCACAAGCCCCGGAATACTCCCATAACCTAACTATAACGATAATAATAATAATAATAATAATAATGATCTTTCTTTACCCTCGGTAGCCAGTTTGGCTATAAGCCAATCTTCCACTGGGCCGAGCACATTCATACACAGAAACATATCTCACAATCATACATCTGGTTTTGCGTTGTGGGAGGAAAGCCGGAGTACCCGGAGGGAAACCCACGAGCACGGCCTGGGACCAGAAACCCAAACTCACATACGACCGAGTCGACGCCATGCGGAATCGAACCCGGGCCGCATTGGTGAGAGTCCGAGATGTTAACCACTGGACTAACCGTGCCCCCGATCAAACCCAAGCCCATACAAGGGGATGACACGACTGAGCCCAACTATGTAAACACAATGCTATGGTGGCCCACCACAGTTTCGTAGTAATGGCCCCTCTCTAATTTCATAATACGATAGACTGCCCTTGTTCTGCTACATCATAATTCTTCTTGTCTTCTTAATAGCTTATATCTATAATGCCATCCTATTCAGCATTATCAACGCTGCAAACGAGTACGTACAAATCGAGTGCTGGCTTCGTCTACACGCTGATCGGGATCATGGAGTAAAGTTTGTCCTGCCTCAGGTATGCCCCTTGGGTGTGCCTAAAAATCGGGACTCATTTACGGGAAGAAAATCTGACAAAAAACGGGCAGGTTGACACCCACTTTTGTTTGCCTTTTTAAGTTGAGACCGGACCAGGGAACGTGAGTAAGAAGTTTAATTGAAATCGCTCTTACAGATTTTTCTGGAAATTGAGCCGAATTTGACCATTTTTCGACATTTTTAAGGGGTTTTCTAGGAAAAATGAAGCAAGCATGGAGGAGAATGTTCGAGTTTAATTTTTCTATAACATAGCAGTGTTATATCTTAAAATAATAGTTTCATCATGCTCTTTCAGAAAATATATACATATAAGTGATTTGGGTTGAAGGTTTTACGACAACTGGTGGCCGAAAAACGGACCCATTGTCTATTCCATGCCGAATGGAAGAATCTCTGGAGTGCAACCTTTAAGGCATAATAGTGGAGTCTATGCATTATCTTAATGTAGACTCCGTTACGGAGCGGAGATGTATCATTACGCCAGATTGTTTAATTTTGACTGCCTAGTTACACCTGAAGCGCTATTTTCCGAAGCAGGTGGAAAGAAGACCAGGAGTTCGATTAAAATAATTCACAGTGTGTCCATTAGTATACTATTGAGGTTATTGCATACTGTATTCCATACAGGAGTTATCTCCCCCTGGAATGAGATTTCGGTGGATATTATGGCAGAACGACGTCCTATCAGAATGATATAAATTTGCCAGTGTAAATTTTCTTTACAAGAAAACCCATTTTCAGTCCATAAAGGATGGAATGGATGTATATTATTATGGTTTTACGAATCATTTCTCAAGTTTCTGAAGTATTTCCCATGTTTCTAGGAGAAAATTTAGTGCAAAATTACCAATAATTTGACTTGGTTACATCTCTTATTTGCATTTTCCCGCGTTTCTGCTATCATTGGAAAGCGGAAAAGCAACCACGGCCTTCATATTGCCGAATGGATGACCAATATTAAGAAGAAATAGGTTAATTTTGAGTTTTGTTCTCGAAAATCCTGCTAGAATTGGCAAAAGTGATCAAAACAAAGATGGGGTAGGGGGAAAGTTATCGGTCAGATTTCCCAAAATAATATGTATAACTGGCAAGTGTTGTATACCGCCATACTCGCAAACACTCTGAGATTACGATACATGTGAATAATTAATTTCGTAAAAAACATCCTGCCCCTTAAGGTGGCCCTCCACAGTTTCGTAGTAATGGCCCCTCTCTAATTTCATAATACGATAGCCTGCCCTTGTTCTGCTACATCATAAATCTTCTTGTCTTCTTAATAGCTTATATCTATAACGCCATCCTATTCAGCATTATCAACGCTGCAAACGAGTACGTACATATCGAGTGCTGGCTTCGTCTACACGCTGATCAGGATCATGGAGTAAAGTTTGTCCTGTCTCAGTTATGCCCCTTGGGTGTGCCTAAAAATCGGGACTCATGTACGGGAAGAAAATCTGACAAAAAACGGGCAGGTTGACACCCACTTTTGTTTGCCTTTTTAAGTTGAGACCGGACCAGGGAACGTGAGTAAGAAGTTTAATTGAAATCGCTCTTACAGATTTTTCTGGAAATTGAGCCGAATTTTACTATCTTTCGGCATTTTAAAGGGGTTTTCTAGGAAAAATGAAGCAAGCCTGGAGGAGAATGTTCGAGTTTAATTTTTCTATAACATAGCAGTGTTATATCTTAAAATAATTGTTTCATCATGCTCTTTCAGAAAATATATACATATAAGTGATTTGGGTTGAAGGTTTTACGACAACTGGTGGCCGAAAAACGGACCCATAGTCTATTCCATGCCGAATGGTAGAATCTCTGGAGTGCGCCCTATGCCAGATCGCTTCAAAGATTTTGAAGGCCACTGTAAATGAGTGTCTGAAAAAGAGGGTATTCGAAAGAGGAACCCGCAATTTTAGTTCATACCACATTGGCACCGAGACTACGAGACAGTCTTTACTTCAACAGTTAATATCAAAACTACGAATAACGGGAATATTGAAAACCCCGGACATGCGCTGGGCGATCGCTCATAAGCAACACCTATCTGAACACATCATTAATACGAAAAGCGTCCATAGTTGACTCAAAGTGCTATAAATATCCCACAGGACGCAATACTCATTATTTCACTATGAACACAACGGCATGCAAGTTGAACCATTTAACCTAATATCGACGGCGGGTAATATAGTTCATGCTTTACGCCAGTCCCAGCGCCCAGGTCGTTCCCACGACCGAGAAAACGAGAAAGCTTTGATGCTATTATTGATGCGTCACTACACCAAGCGGAGACTACCGAAAAATTATCCGTGGTCATCTTGCCACACTCATGGGTGACATCCGGTGAGCTACCCGCCACCCGCCACCCGCATGTGTCTTCTACTGCATGAGATACTACCGAAAGACAATACCAACTACTACTGCCAAAATCTGCTGTTCCTGCATGAGACATTTCAGGCTATTGTGGAAATCGGAGAATTATACCATAGCCTCTCTCCTCCCACGTGACTTCACTGTTTACAAAGTTGTTATACATAATGATCATTTGGTTAGCCGCATGGCGTTGACGCCCGTCAAAGTTTGGTAGCTCCCGTCTCAACACTCGGCAAACACGGTGGATGCCAGCCTATTAAAGCAGCCCTAACCGAAAGACGCTCACAATCGACGTCCAATCGTGTGTGGGGAAATGTTCAACAAACACTACGACGACGATATGATGTGGCACCAAAAGATTTTCATATTGAGACCGGGGAACCCGAATCCCATAATCCCGCTTAGGCAGATAATGATGTCACTGATACTCTACCTACTGATACCGAGAGTTCGTTCGCTGATGCCGAGAACCGGTCCAGAGAAGCCTGAGCGACGACGAAAGAAAACCCTCATCTTGGAATTGTATTGTAACAGCAGCTATTAACACTCACGCCGTTGTGTTCGAGGACGCCCAACAGGAAAACATCCACATACGCCCCAACATCGGAAAAGCAGCCATGGCGATCTATAAACAATATTGCCTGCTGCCGCATGAAACGAAGGACAATCCCTCGCACCGAGCCATCATGAAATATAAGCGTCCATTGGAAGAGGACATACAGATACCATTACCGTAGGCTCTGAAGAGTGCTGTGCCAAAAAAGCTGTTGCAGTGCATCTTCACGTCAAAGTATGTTGGACTGCCCAAAGATGCTCTGGACCCGAGCGAATGGACGAGGAATAATGGAAAGAGCTAACGTTTACGAATTGTGTTACGTCAACAAAACGTAGAAGAAAGATGTGTGAAGTCAAGGATTAACAATCAAATATTTATTTACAATACTAAAAGCATATACAATTTAAGTAAGGTTAATACAACAAATAAATGTGTGAAATATAGTCTTACTGTTCAATGCTATACCGATGTGCACTTTACAGTCCTTGTTGACGGTACAAATCACTTTTCTGTATAATGGTAATCCAACACCGCTCAGTTATACACAGCCCCAGTAAATGTCCAATATCCGATGGTGTCAACAAATAGCGTAGACCATGCAGCAGCCAACATTCAATACACAGGAGTAAGTAATCCAGCTGTCCGTATTTACAAGCAAAGGTAACACAGCATAATAGACCCACATAAAAGCCAGTTTGAATTCCCTCCAGAATGACTGACTGAATGCGCTATTTATACACTATGAGGCATTCCAGATCATTCTACCCAATCAAGAAGCTTCTAGAATACACAGCGTTACAATATAGCTGCATCGTTGGTCCACGCTTGGTGTAAAACTGCGTCACTAATAACGTCGATACAATGTTTCGCAGGCGTAAAGATCGCCTGGCATAAAGCTTCGCCTATACATGCCTTCCTCACCGTCGTCAGATTCAAAGATTGCATCAATCAATACGGATGCCGTAGTGCTCATAGCGAAACGAGGAGGATGGTGTCGTTTGGGCTACTCAGAGAGGGGTGTTCAACTTTAGATGTATTTGGTCAATCTGACTGATTCGTTCAAACATGTGTTTCTTTTGAGTGATCGTTTTGGCATTCGGTGCTGCCCAAGTCTTGTCCGGGGTTTTCAACACTGTTCTGTCGATCTTCATATGGAGAGAGTCCTTGTCCAGTGGTTTCCCATTACCTGCGTGGTCGACATACTGTTGACTTAAAGACTGTCAGAGTTTGGATGCCAATGTGTTGTGAACTAAAATGCGTCTTCCTCTTTCGAATAGAAAGCGTCAGATCCGATATTCAGTGTTCAGCTGTCAATATGATTTTCCGCGTCAATATGTGACGAAACTCGGCTTCTACACTTCAACTCGGCGCCCACGCTCTCCTTGAAGTGATACCGCCATAGCATTATATTCACAGCGCTGGGCCCAGTGTCGTCCACTTGCATGGTATTGGTTTGGACCGTTACGGTTTGGTGCTGAGAGTATTCCGGTGCTGGTGGTATGAATGGCGGTCTGTTCTATGGGAGCTCCCAGGTGGTTAACCCCTGTGGACTCGAGTATTGGTCTGAGGTTCACTGACTCTCCCTCTGATATCGTTTTGGATCATACCGGGTAACTGATCGGTCGTCAATCGACGATCTTCGGAGTTATGGATTTTTTTTATTCCACGAACAGTTAGCCATACGGACGCCACGTCATGGCTTGAAACGCTGGCAGGATATAGTCTAAGTTCTGAGGATAAATGTGACTCCTAAACACGCGAAATTGCACTCTGTCGTTGGGGCCGGTGAACAACACGAAATGGGAGTTCAAGGCAACATCTGGACACGTTCACTTCAGACAAATGAGTGGTATAGCCTTGAGTGTGACATTAATCCTCCCCCATTGAGAAGGAGAAATTTTGTGTCAAATAAATCATAGACAGGTTCCGGTGATGGACCCCTTTCCGGACCAAGTCGTCTGATCAGATCATCCAGTACTACCACGATTACGCTTGATCGATATCGTGAGGATTGCCTGGGATGGAGCGTACAACCTTTAACCGCATAGTCTCATGCGCGGGCTGCCACTGGCTTTATCACCGGGTAATACGGATATGATATACTGTTTTAGACTCATACGTGGTTCGTTGATTATAGGAATTGACAAACTTCTTTAGGTTACATAACGCGGATTAGAATAGAGATAAAAAATGCAGATCAACACAAGTTGGTACCCGTTGGGTCAATATCTTCGATGATTCGAGTATTATTCAATACATATTGTGTCTACAGTTTATTATATATACATACGTCGCATGTAATACGATACCGGAAATAGACTAGATATGTTTATGTTGTAATAAATAGCGCTGTAGTACATCTGTTCTCTGTGACGTAACGTCGAAACGTCACGCGCCCTATGTGTAATATGTCGTGCTTCAAACCTCTAGCCGCCATAGGAATACGTAAGATATTAAAACTACTATCATGTATATCTCTATATAACATTCGGCCATCCATGAAAACGGATAAACAATCGGACAATCTGTCTACTTACTGGCAATCCCTTGATAAAGACTCCGGCGTGGGAGTCGAAAGCTTGTGCATTAAATATGTTTTAGGTACATATACAGCTATTTCTGTGATACGTGTATATGGTGGATGAACCTTCTTCTAACAAAATCACTCAGGACGTCTTTGCACACCCCGTATGGTGGTTAACCGTCATTGTATAGGGATGCTCTACTCCACTTGGTGAAACCATGATAGGTGGACTAAGTGGCGTCTCATGGCTGTGCATGAGACAAATATGTTTGAGCATATAATCTCAACAAGAGAGTGTCTTCTGGCAGAAAGTACACGGGCTCGGCATCTTTCCTGTTGAGAGGATGGATACAAACTGATTCTAATGTATAACATACGGCTTTATATGGTCATTCCCTCACCCGTACCTCGACCGCTCATCACTCACGCGTAACTCACCAACTCCCCCTGGTATCTCTTGACTGTGGTGGGGCCGTGTGGTCATATCATCCAAGTTGCCACATGAACAGGTACAATAAAAGCGTACCCGAGATACAACACATATCACGAATCGTTAGATTCTTGGTATGTGCTTTAGAATAGGTTAACCACAGGACTATTCTGTGAAGTCATGTGACGCCGTCAGTATGTCGCACCTCTTCCCACTTCCCTTATATGTGTTGTAATTCCTCTGTCTTTCCACACCCCGTATGATCACTAACCATCATCGTATATGGATGCTCTACTTGGTAGAACCATGGTGGGTGGATTAGGTGGTGTCTCATAAATATATGTAGGTTTATTGTTTTGGTGGGAAGTTTAAGCCGTACGCTGTCGAGCATTACAGGTTAGCTTCTCTGTGTATTCTTATATTTACCAGGTTACCCCATGCTGAGGGGTCTACTCCATCAGACGTCCACTATGCTCATCCATTAACATCAGATGAGTTGTTTGAGCTGATCTGTCATCACCGCTCCCGAGCTAGCGTATCTAATTCCGCTTAAGCCGGTGCTATGGGACAGTATGGCTACTTCATAGTCTCCACATGAACAACTGCAATAAAAACACGGCTGCGATACTAAGGCAACGTCCGAGAATGCCCCGTATTCTCGCGCCTGAATGTTAGGTGCCGAGGGATGCTTTCCTTTAGAGTCATATGATTGCTTTTAAGTCGCCAGACGTCGTCAATTTTTCCCACCTCTTGCATATCGCTGCAATTCATGGCTATGCATGAGACGAATATGTATGGGCATTTAATGTCGACGAGAGAGTGTCTTCTGACAGGAAGTATACATACTCGACAAAATATCTGCTCGGAGTGGATACAGACTGACTCTAATGTATGACAAACTCGCCTGTTCATTCACTCCCTCAATCACTCATTCACCCAAGCATACTTCACCTACTTATTCAGTACGTGGTTCTTCACAAGAGACGTAACTCCACTACGGTAGCCTGATCCAACATAACCTAATCATACCCTTTGGCAAATGCCTGGGTCCGAGTGTGTCGTTTGATGAAAGCCCAATGTCTCTGACCTCTCTCATTCGCCGTAAAGCATTCCATTTCCGGTGACCATGCGCGGCCTATCCATCAGAACCCGATTGCGACAGATCCAGACAAGCTGATTCCGGCATCCTAGCGAATTTTTGCCAGGAGCTTCAATAGAACCATGCCCACCTCTAGTGTATAGGGATGTAGTTTTCATCCTTCCGATTGTGCATCCAAGCGTATCTGTGCTTTCTTTATTACTCCCTGCGTGCGCCTGCGTATGATGACGTCCCAGTCATACCATGCCCAAGAACCTGTATCAATCTTACCACCAATCCGTTCCGTGAAACCCTCCATTTGGACACAAAATGGTCTCCATATCGTTTAAACACCCCAATGCGCATCTGAAAACGATATATACTATCCGCTTCCGCATGCGCACGATGACGTCACTTCCAGTAAAATGTCCCTGAGATGGGCGAGAGAGAGAATTACGGTTTAACGTCGCGTTCAGCAATATTTCAGCTATATAGCCCCTGAGATCACACCAGTCGTACCCTACAGCTTAGGCCCAGGTCCACATGACCACGCATATGGGCTAATATATCGTTGTACTTTTCACCCATCCAAGTGCACAAACGAGCGATTCTGTGCTTACTCTACTACTCACAGAGTGCGCATGCGCATCGTAACTTCACAACCACACCATGGTCAGGAATCTGTTCTGCTCTACATAACTAAAGCGTTCCATAGAACTGATGACGTCACAGTCACTTCTACACACCAACTAATCCTATCACTCCTTCAATTCTATTTCAGGTCCAAATTCGAAGCTCAAGGCCAACCTGCCACACTTCCACTACACCACACAGATTGACTTCTTATATAATGTATGGGACAATTCCAGCACCTCTCGTGGCATGTATGATTATCGACGAGTTATGCTATATTTGACTGATCAAGCAGATTTAAGAGCAAATAATGGAGCGCTACCATATATCGTTTTTCCTGCAATCGCGATTTCTTCCGCAGCCCTGATGCATCGCACAGAGTTGTTTTTCGGTTTACACTATATAGTTCCGCAAACTGGAAACCACAGTTAACGTGTTAGAAGGGACCCTGTTGTATCCATATGCAAAAGACCGTATCACCCATGGATTTCGTAAAATAACGGAGTGATATACATATCGCATGAGTTCCTAATTTCGATAATCCCAGATCGTTTTTATTGTTATTATTATTTTTTTTTAATCTTTCATCTTTTTAGCCCACCATCACCAGATGGTGGGCTGTTCAAATCGCCTTTCGTCCGTGGTCCGTCGTCAGTCAGTCAGTCCGTCAGTCCGTCCGTCGTCCGTCCGTCCGTCGTCCGTCCGTAAACAATTCTTGTTATCGCGATTTCTCGGGAACTACTGCACGGATCTTTCTGAAATTTCGCACACATGTTCCCCTTGGGATCTAGTTGTGCAGATAACTTTTCTAGCCCGATTCGAAAATCCAATATGGCCACAGGGCAGCCATCTTGGATTTCCCCATGAAACCTTGTTATCGCGATTTCTCAGGAACTACTGCACGGATCTTTCTGAAATTTTGTACACAGGTTCCTCTTGGGGTCTAGATGTGCAGATACCTTTTCTGGTCCGATTCGAAAATCCAATATGGCCACAGGGCGGCCATCTTGGATTTCCCCATGAAACCTTGTTATCACGATTTCTCAGGAACTACTGCATGGATCTTTCTGAAATTTGGTACAGAGATTCTCCTTGGGGCCTAGTTCTGCAGATACCTTTTCTGGTCCGATTCGAAAATCCAATATGGCCACAGGGCGGCCATCTTGGATTTCTCCATGAAACCTTGTTATCGCGATTTCTCAGGAACTACGGCACGGATCTTTCTGAAATTTGGTACACAGGTTCCCCTTGAGGTCTAGATGTGCAGATACCTTTTCTGGTCCGATTCGAAAATCCAATATGGCCACAGGGCGGCCATCTTGGATTTTCCCGTAAAACCTTGTTATCGCGATGTCTCAGGAACTACTGCACGGATCTTTCTGAAATTTGGTACACAGGTTCCTCTTGGGGTCTAGATGTGCAGATACCTTTTCTGGACCGATTCGAAAATCCAATATGGCCACCAGGCAGCCATCTTGGATTTTCCCGTAAAACCTTGTTATCATGATTTCTCAGGAACAACTGCATAGATCTTTCTCAAATTTGTTACGCAGGTTCCCCTTGGGATCTAGTTGTGCAAGAAACCTTTTTGGTCCGATTTGAAAATCCAATATGGCCACCAGGCAGCCATCTTGGATTTCCCCATGAAACCTTGTTATCGCGATTTCTCAGGAACTACTGCACGGATCTTTCTCAAATTTGGTACACAGGTTCCCCTTGGGGTCTAGTTGTGCAAGAAACCTTTTTTGGTCCGATTCCGAAATCCAATATGGCCACTAGGCAGCCATCTTGGATTCCCATATGAAAACTTGTTATCGCGATTTCTCAGGAACTACTTCATGGATCTTTCTCAAATTTGGTACACATGTTCCCCTTGGGGTCCAGTTGTGCAAGAAACTTTTTTTGGTCCGATTCCAAAATCCAATATGTCCATCAGGCGGCCATCTTGGATTTCCCCATGAAACTTTGTTATTGCGATTTCTCAGGAACTACTGCATGGATCTTTGTTAAATTAGGTACACAGGTTCACCTTGTCGTCTAGTTGTACAAGATACCTTTTCTGGTCCGATTCGAAAATTCAATATGGCAAAACAAGCCGCCATCTTGGATTTTCCCATGCAAATTTGTTATCGTGATTTCTCAGGAAGTACTTCATGGATCTTTCTCAAATTTGGTACACAGGTTCCCCTTATGGTCTAGTTGTGCAAGGTACCTTTTTCGGTCCGAATCGAAGATCCAATATGGCCACAAGGCGGCCATCTTGAATTTCCCCTTGAAACATTGTTACCGTGAATTCTTGGGAAATATTTCATGGATTTTTCTGAAATTTGGTACACAGGTCTCACATGGGGCCTATTAGTGCAAGATACCTTTTTTGGTCCGATTCGAAACTCCAAGTTACGCTCCAAATTAATTTGGTATTCTCAAGTGACGTTGCATCACAAGAGTCGGCGGATCAAATGGTGGGGCATATTCTATATATTGACTATAGAGAATATCCGTACCTTCACCTTTCATATCAAGGAGTTCAAATAATTCTGAATTAAAATGTATTTCTTCAAGTTTTAAATCAGCCTTCTTTAGTCCATGCAGTAGCAAGTGAACTGCTCCACCGTTTCGTATGCCGACCTCAGTCTTGTGACTCAATGTCACAACTCGACAACTGTAGACTATTGGATGTTTCGATCCAAGGGAGATAATCAGGATCCAGGCACTTTTGAAGTTTCAACATTACTGCGCGGAACGGACCCCTTCAGTATTAAGCATTATTGTACCATCTTACTATTTTCGAGCATGGTATCTTGATTTAAACAGTATATTTATTTCACCAGGAAACAGGGATCGGCGAACAGGCAGAGCCTATTTGAACGCCTCTCCCAACAGACATATTACACATACATGTACAATTACAAGATGACAGACAACAGTGAATAGAATAAGAAACAGTTACAAACACAATAATTAACATGCAGCTGCATGGTATCTTAAAAGAGATATCTCAAAATAGCCCAAGAAACAGAACAGAATTAGCATTCGTTCCTAATTATAAAATCTGAAGTATGTTTCATAGCTCTTGCCAAAGTGTCAAAGAGATTGGTCTTCGCTTCCAGTACCCAATGATGACACGTGCAAAAAAAAAAAAATAAAAAAAATACTACAAAACAAAGGCGAAGGATCCTCGGTACATGTAAATTCACTTTCAGACTAACTTTGCTCATTTCTCTTGTATTATAACAACCGACATAAGTAAAGTTTCTAGAAATCTTGAAACTCCTGAAACTTATTATCATATCTTGGTGTTTTTCAGTGGCCTTTTTCAATCTTTTTCACTCAGATTCGAAATTCTGTAAACAAAATTACAAATCAATTGTCTGTTCTTAGTAACAATGGACAAAAAGATCCTCTAGTCATTAGCTTACAATTATCGGACAATGGTGGGCGCCAAGATCCTTCAGGATCTCTCGTTTTGATTAAAAACGATTTTTTTTCTCCATTCGTAAACTTTTCCAAACAGAAAAATAATCGAAATCACCGAAGGATCATGATTCAGTCGAACATGTGTGGAAGAAACTATGTTCTCGCTTTTTCCATAGTGACGACGAGACAACCCCGGAAATCGACACTGAATTTCGAACGAAATATTTAGAAACGCTCGCTTACGTCATTGATTGCTTTCCTGTGTCCTATGTTAGAGGATAATAAGATGCAGGCCTCTGATAAAAGGAAATATATAATGGAAAGAAACTTCCCATCATTTCATCAGAAATTCTCTTCATAAAAGTCTATGTAATGACTGTTCATTGAAAAGGTTAGAAAACAAGTTTCATGAATAATTTATTGCCAATGATATTTTGATAACCAGGGTATTTAAACCATTCAATATGCCAATTTTGCGTTACTCTCCGAAATGTCTTTGTTAGTACTGTTCTATATCTGAATGATCAGCAGAGAGGAAGATATATTAGCTACCAGATTACCACTCTCTATGACTGGGACATTTACAGACCAGGCGGGATTACCAGAACCGTCGACAATCCAGGCCTGATGTCCAGCGGTTGGACTCGGGATATTCACGGTTACAGTACTATGATCGGATATATCAACTGGTCTCCAAGCAACCACGTGCGATGGGTTCAAAGCATCGTCTCCAACCAAGTAAGCATACACATTGTTAGTTTCCAGAATGACTGACAAGAAACGCTTATCTCCGATAAGTTGAAACAAGGCAGCAATGGTATCGAAGACCTTCTTCTTTCGAAAACTGGTATTTCTAGAGCCGGTTAATCCACTTCTGCAAAATAACGTATGACAGTCATTACTGTTCGCATAAAAGAACCAGGTAGCTTTCTCAATTCCAGAACGCGCTAACACAAAGAGACCTCGGATGGCGTATAAGGCTTGCGCTTCTTCACTAACGCATTCTGAGAAGCTACAGGATTCCCCAACACCATCAGCATCCCAACCCCACTCTGTGACCCAGATTGAACTGTTGGGCATGTTAGCATCACGCCATCGGATTATATTTCGAACGCCATTGAACTCACTGTCCGGATGCTCAGGGTGAACGCTTATACGTATGCCGTCTTCCCTTCGGTAGAAGCTGTAATAATGGGCATTTATGACATCAATGGTGTCAGTCATATTTTCCAGAACACGAGCTCCGATATAATGGCCGCCATTTTCAGTTTCGTCATTGGGATCGTGTGCCTGCATGGCACCGGGTAACACCTTCATAGTGCTGTCGGAGCTTTTGACCCCAGAAGACATTCCGTCTAATACCTTCGTGTAAAATTCTTTTGGATAATGCCAGGGTTCGTTGCCGACTTCGACGGCTGAGACGTAACCGTTGCCCTGGGTGGC
Organism: Hanleya hanleyi; assembly: GCA_036873755.1. Lineage (NCBI taxonomy): Eukaryota > Metazoa > Mollusca > Polyplacophora > Lepidopleurida > Hanleyidae > Hanleya > Hanleya hanleyi. The sequence goes on from JAVTVY010032965.1 coordinate 107,379, forward strand.
ACCGAAATGAGCAGCAAAAGCCCTGCCATAGTTATATGCCGACTGTCGAGGCGTGGTCCATTTGGACATTGGAAATCGGTTTGCATGAAACTGTACCGACACATCAACTGATAAATTAGCACGCACCCACGTGGAATATTCCCTGTCCCAGTTGAGCCAACTTTGGACTTCGGTTCCTCCACCGCGAGCCATTTTTTCATAATCGGGCACATGGTCCGGATCACTGACATCCCAGTCCATATTATGATAATTTCTGGCATGGCTAGCGATCTGATCATACAAGAAAGGTCCTTCTCCTGATATTAAACCGTCACTATGTTGGCTGTGTCCCCAGCCCCATATACCATTCACGCCAAACATCTCCCGTAACGTCAGCGGATGGGCTGTGTCCATCGGCGCCATTCCCCATTCTCCATTCATATCCCAGGCGTCTATTTCCCATATAAAGCTTTTTTTATTGTCCTGGTTGACCATTTGATGTCTCACGGAAATATAACGCACTGACAATTGGGGTTCTGACAAACGAGTCGTCACCGCTCCAACCGCTGTGTGGTCTAAAGTCGCTACAAGGTTCCACGCGTTACCGTCAGTTGATGTTAATAGGGAAGTGTTCAAGACGTCCTGTCCAGAGCCTCCGGGCCAATGCCGTGTTCGAAATACTGCGACAGTTCTTGGTTGTCCAAAATCGATAGTAGCCGCCTGAAAACAACCGATTGAAGCCAGGGCGGAAATTTCGGTCAACGTAAAGCTCTCGCTTGAGGAAACCACAACCTGATCGACATCAGTAAAAGGTCCATCAAACCTTACGAAATGATAATTGTCGCCATGCTGCAACGTGCGGGTAATTATGTTGCCTCCGTGCGTTACAATGTGGACCGTTGTTTCTTCACGAAGGGTTACCCTAACGTGTAAAGACGTCATAGACGTATGAGGCGGAAGTTGTATCCTGAATTCTGCCGTACCATGGACCGCTTGCACATGGTGACCTGTATAAAAACTGGCATCCGTAGCGTCCTGCTGGTTCACGAGACCCTCAAAAGATGACGTGGAAGAGCAGACACCAGACTGGGCACAGTAACCAAGCAGCACGTTGAGATCCCTCCGATGCATGAATCCAGACGGTGAGCAGGCCGCTGATTGCCATAACGTCCGGTCGTTCCCGTCTATAATATTACCGGCCGCCTCCTCGTTTGACGTCGTTTCGATGTGGACACCATGACGTTTTGTGAAAGAAACAATGACTCCAGCATCCGGGTCCCACGCCCTCACTGGCACCTGTGCAATTGCCAGCACTGACAGCAAGGCTGCGATATGACTGGCATACATCTGAAAAGACACAGTCGTGTATCAATATATATTTATTCACACTCTGATTAAAATTTACTGATTTGAATTTCAAATCTAAGTTTACAACGTACGATACGATGTTTGTTGCAACCTTCACAAGGATATAACGGTCAAGGGAAGACCACTTCCAACAACAAAACAAATACTGGACAAAGTAACAGACGCACATCTACATGATCTATATACGAGACGAGTGACAAGAGCGAAATTTACAAAAGATTTAACTTTTATATATCCATAAATCTTTAACCGATGATGAAGAAGTAAAAGTAGGGTGACTTTATATTATCTGTGTCGGTGTTGACTTCCTAAAAGAAAGATTGTACAGACGTACTCATATTGTGCATGAATATCAGATTATAGCTTTGCTATTTACGTTATGGAGTGAGTGAGTGAATAGGGTTTAACGTCGCTTTCAACATTTTTTCAGCTATATCACGACGGGGAAGGGAATGGGGGAGGGGAAGAGGCAGGGGAACCTACTTGTAACAGAGCAGATCTAATGCTGCCATTTTATAGTGCTGTCCCACTGAAATATCATGCCGTAGGCAGACATGACACCCCACTCAGTCACATTATACTGACACCGAGCGAACCAGTCCTTGTTCTATCCTCTTAATGCTGAGCGTAAGCGAGGGAGCAACAAGTTCCATTTTTCAAGTCTTAGGTATGCCCCGGCCTGGGATCGAACCCAGTACCTACCGCTTACGAGGCCGACGCTCTAACCATTAGACCTGGCAGCTGGGTGGTTGCATTCTCCTATTCTCCTATTGCCAGAGTGTGTAGCCTCCTTCCTGTGTGATCATGGTATTTGTCCTTTTAGTGTTGGTTTTAGGTGCCATTTGGTAGAGTATTATTGTGGTGTATGTCATCAGCCCAATAGCCAAACATAAACAGGGCACGCGCTTTATTTTGGGCAAGCGCCTTATCTGCACCGTGTTTAGCTACTGCGCCCTATAATTGCACCCTTGTATTCTCTATCATCCAGCCTGCTGCCGCCGAGATGCGCCTTTCAATGTGGTGCCCTAACGGAGCGCGCGCCTTAACCCTATCTGGCCTGGGCGATTTGGGGTGTGTCGCAGCCTGGGGGGGGGGGGGCGGAAAGTGCCCCCCTATATATTTTCTCTACCACTAAGGCTAGAGCGCTGAAACTTACCACACAGTATCTTGGGTTCAAGCTCTACCGGAAAATGTAAAAAAATCCAAGATGGCCGCCATGATGACGTCACAGTGAGGTCATCTTCTCGGAAGTCATTTTTCGGCCTTTTTGGGGTCGATTTTTCGAAATTTTCATTTTTCAGATTTTCTCTCTCGAAAAAAATCTTATAAAATAGAGAATAATTAGTTTTGCATAAATAATATACTTTCAAGGCCTTTTAGGCAAGGAAAATGTGAAGAAATGGACCGAAAAGATGAAAATCACGACTTTGGCGGATACCACATGGTCGCCATTTTGAATTTACCCATGATCCTCTACCCGGGGGTATATGGAAATAGACTCAAAATGACCCCAATAAGATAAGCTTAAAAGTCACCACGTTTCAGCCTCCTCGGTTTCGTCGTTTCGGAGCAGCAGAGAAAAGTTCACTAGGGGAGGGGGCACTTTCCGCCCCCCCCCCCCCAGGCCAGGTAGGGTTAACTGCGCCTCAGCTCGACTTTCTTTCTGTGCCCTATAGGCGCCTTATTTATTTGCAATAATTTGTTCCTGAAGATGACTAAGCAGGGCGCAGCCATATTTTCCAGAATTCATACTGCGAAGTAATTGCGCCGCCTGGACATAACCAATTTACTCACAACTCAGAGAGAGCCCTATCCAGTAATAGGCAAACATTTGGCAAGCACTCTATTTTGCACCCCAGCAATATTGAATCTAATGGAAAAATGAGGTAAGCGCAGATAAGGCGAGCGCCGTAATAGCGCCCTAACTGTGCCTCAGCTGACTAAATTGATGCGCTCTATTTGCACCTTAACTGGGCCTTAATTGTGCCCTATATCTGTAAGGGTAGAAATGAGATAGTTGATTCTCGTGAAAAGTTGAAGGGATGCATGTGGATGGTGGGAAGCACAGATCGTTTGAGAAGAGATTGAAGATGGTTGAGCTTAGGTTGTCTCCATGTTTCACTCTATTGTTGTTAGGGAAGACGTCAGTTCTGTTGCAGTTAATTTTCATTGTTTCACTGTTGCCGGTGTAGATTGATTTGATTATTTTGTAGAAATTATTGGTGTGCAGTAGTTTTGAAAGTATGCCTGTATGAAAAACTTTGTGGAAGGCTCTTCTGTAAAGTCGACGAAGTAAAGATATAGTTTTCTTTTGGATTAAGTGCATTTGTTAACTGCAGTTAGTGGTTTGAAATTATGCTCTCATCATCTAGGTGGCTGTTATTCACTAGGATCCACTCTGCAGTATTGTGTTGAAGAGTAATATTATTTCTTTGTTGTGTTTTAGGATTTTGTTTGTGATTCTGTCAAGGCATGCTGCTTTGATCCTTTTAGTGCTGATATAGCTTGTACAACTTCTTGACTTTTGATGAGAGTGTCTAAAGGGGATGAGTCACAAATTTTGTTTTCCCAGTCCTCTACCTCTTTGAGAATATCGGAGTGTTTAGTTTTGTCTGACCAGGACTGGGAACAGTGGTTTGTCTGTGCAGTGACCCGTAACTTCAGCTGATAATTGTTCATATAATTTTACATTGTCTTAACTTTTAACCCAGAAGAATATTTTGAATATAATATTTTATAATTGTTTATTGATTTATATAGCTGGTATATTATACATTATTCTAAGCATGATGACCCTTTCTTCTAATACTGAAAAAAAAATATGTATAAAATTCTGTCAAATAAGTTCAAAATGGCTGAAAACATAGGTCTAATATTAATAAATATACGAATCAGCTGAAATCACGGGTCTCTGCACAGACAGGCCCTTCTTTGTTCTCTCAATAATGTGCGAAAGTCGGATTCTTCTTCCAAGCGGTTAGTGTTAACTTTGTTATTCTGTATGTATAGTCAGCGTTCCTTTTCATTGTATAATTATAATTACTAGCTCTGTTGGAGATGTTAGGTTATAGCATCGGAACGTCAGTCAGTAAACTGATTATATGCAGAGACGACAACTTTACGATATTCATTCAAAGTATTTGATTTCGGATGACTGAGAAGTTATACATTATAGTTATACATTATAACTTAGCAATGTGTGGTTACATGTATACATAATATGCCTACCTGACTATACATTCCTATTACCTTGAACGTTTTATCTATTATGGGATATCGTCAGCTGTTTTGTGAAATAAACTACATCATTCATATATTAGATAGCATTATGTTTTATTTTAATTTCAATTGCAAAGTTCACGGGAAGCATGGGACGTAAATAACCACTTACTTGCGTATAGCTGGTCTTACTATATATTGTATGGATTTCTCAAAAAAGTTCTCCATAATTGCTCACCGTTATGTTTGGTGTTAGGCCTTCTCCCCGGTGTCTTCGTCCCCTGCAACCGGCCTTTCCAGATTTCCCGAGCCCAATAGTAGTAGGTAGGGTGGATCTGCTACCTTTACCCCTCAACTGCGCATGCGCGAGAACCTGTTTTGACGTCATTTGGGGCGGAGCGAGGGGGTTATTGGGGCGTGGCCTATGAGTGCACTTGCACTGGGTTTTTCCAAAAATTGGGTTTATTCAAGATGGCGGCTTGTTTTTGTATGGTGGGGGTGGTGTGTTTCAAGATGGCGGCTTGTTTTTGTATGGTGGGGGTGGTCGTTTTCAAGATGGCGGCTTGTTTGTGTATGTTAGGGGTGGTCGGTTTCAAGATGGCGGCTTGTTTTTGTATGGTGGGGGTGGTCGTTTTCAAGATGGCGGCTTGTTTGTGTGTGTTATGGGTTTTCCCCAGCCCTCATTTGCATATGTTCAAGATGGCGGCTTGTTTGTCTATGTTAGGGGTGGTCGGTTTCAAGATGGCGGCTTGTTTGTGTGTGTAATGGGTTTTCCCCAGCCCTCATTTGCATATGTTCAAGATGGCGGCTTGTTTTTGTATGGTGGGGGTGGTCGTTTTCAAGATGGCGGCTTGTTTGTGTGTGTTATGGGTTTTCCCCAGCCCTCATTTGCATATGTTCAAGATGGCGGCTTGTTTGTGTAGGGTGGGGGTGGTCGTTTTCAAGATGGCGGCTTGTTTGTGTGTGTTATGGGTTTTCCCCAGCCCTCATTTGCATATGTTCAAGATGGCGGCTTGTTTTTGTAGGGTGGGGGTGGTCGGTTTCAAGATGGCGGCTTGTTTGTGTGTGTTAGGGATGGTGTGTTTCAAGATGGCGGCCAATTTCACTTTCCCTATCCCCAGCATGTCACTTTCCCGATCCCCAGCTCTCATTTGCATATGTTCAAGATGGCGGCATGTTTGTGTGTGTTAGGGGTGGTCGTTTTCAAGATGGTGGCTTGTTTTTGTATGTTAGGGGTGGTCGTTTTCAAGATGGCGGTCTGTTGTCCGCTGAAAATATGCAAATGAGGTCAATGGGCTATAAAAGGAGTTCATTTTTAGGGTAAGGGTGTATTCAATTTGACTTACCTGACCTGTCTCCCAGCCAGCCAGCCAGCCACGCAGCCAGCACAGCCATCCATTTACTTTTTTCGATTTTACCAGTGCCAATTCACTAGACTATTACTCCGTAATAGTTTTTCACCAGCCCATAGTCATGTCATCATCATTATTTTTAGTACGGCTTGCCAAGTACCGTATTCGTTTGATTGATGAGATGGAGCATGTGGATGAATTATGTGATATCCTTATGGCGGAGGAAAACATACTCCTGGAACAGCGTGTCGAAGAAATCATGGCAACTAAGTCCGCAGCACTTTACACGACTAATAGACACAATTTGAATTAATTTAGCACGCTACTAAATTGTGGAGGCGAACAAATTAGAGACCGAAGTGATCAATGAATGTTGAGTTGTCCGCCATTTTACGTCTCGTTGTTCATGGCAACGCAACAGCTGTTCGCTTAAGGGGTCGACTCCACTTACCGGCCTACGGCCAAATGCCCTGCATAGACAAATCTATATTATAAGTACTCCTAACAATGAATATATGACTGAAATGAATGACATTTAATAGTACAATTCCTACCCGTCACATATATCGCTAGTTTTTATATACATGTACATCTCCAGCTCTCGTATCATTCCAATCCCATCTATTCGCTGTGTTGCAAGGGAGACAACTCGGACTAGACCAATTCCCAGACGAAAAAATGAATGACATTTAATAGTACAATTCCTACCCGTCACATATGTAAATATTTAATGCCATTTCGGCTGTCTGTGACTTTGCAATATTGTCGATGAAGCTGATCACCCAGTTGGTATAATGTTGTCCCTGTGGACACACTTAAAGAGTTATATTTCAACACTTTACGAGTAAGTTTCAACACTAGTTTTAAACGTGTAAATCCATTCACTTTTTTCAATGATTTTCAATTATTATGACCAATGAACTTGACCTTTCACCCTAAGTTTGCTTTTAATGACATCTCTATTTCACCGTCTTCCCATTCGTACATTCATGCAAAAAACAAAACAAAAATGCAACTTTCGATGATTTTTCATACTTTTGGGACAAAGAGAAAACAAAACGCACAAATTATTCAAGTTCAGTCTGGACTATTTATGTTTTTGTCAAAACCATATATTCCTGATCTAGCTCAATTTTAATGCGCGAGAGACAATAGCTATATTCAGACAAAATAGGTAAAAAATTTCGGAACTAAATAAGGACGTCGGGAGAAGGAGAATATGTAATTCTATAGCGCTTGATATAACCAAAAACAACGTCTGAGTATAGATATATAATTAAATTTTACCGTGATCTATAGTTCCATTATCCCAATTGGCTTCAGCTAGTACTAGTATATGTACCTCAGTACACCGATGACAACTCGTATATACAACTGGATCAATTAGAGCCCGAGCTTGTTTATACAGACAACTTATAACAAGTAGTTTACAATCAAATGTCTACTTTTTCTAGTTCCAATATCATTTTGGCGATTTGATGAGCCACGTTCATCATTGTGCTCTTCCTTTACATAAAACACAATATCAGCGTTGTTTTATCATCGCACTCGTTGTAGACCATTGTATGTGTGTAACAAACTAGATCTTGCGGGTGGATATCAAAATGACATCCATTTAGTACGAACTTATTTATCAGAAGAGTTTCTCATTCAAGACAGCGTTACAGCGTCATATTCTCGGGTAAATGTGGTTCTGACAAAAACATAAATAGTCCAAACTGAACACTGTATAGTTTGTGGGTTTTGTTGATTCTACAATACAACACTATAAGCGAATTTAAACGTGAAAGTGTATTATGAGGCCATGCACCGTTCGGCTAATTCCCAATAGCACACAAAACACAGAAAGTTATATACGGAATCTGCTGAAAACATTTGATTTCTCATCTTAGCTTCAAATTGTTTCCAGACCATATTTTAGACTGGTGATAGCTTAATGAATGTATTCTTCTCTTCAACATCAAGAATGGAGATTCTATTAGCAGCTCTAAATTAACTGCTTCGTTTCCATCGTGGGACAAACATATTTATTGTGTAATAATTCCGTAGACAGGCAAGGTCGGAGTGATCTTTCCACGGGGACTTTAACAATACTCTTCAGAAACGGTTAAACGTGCCCCTGAGCTCTTAAGCCGTCGGATATGTGAGAATGATCAGATAATTTTCTGCTCTGACTAATAATCTCAGGGTATATGGTTACACAATGAACAGGCTACTAATAATAAACACCCAAGTTATTTCGTAAGCTTCACTCCTTTATTTTCCTCTTTTGAAAATAAACTGGTGCAAAGCAGTACATGAAGGTGTTTGGGGTAGAGATGGACCGCTATGGGTCCGAATGGGTCGTGGAGGGTGTCAAAGTGAAGCTTGTGTGGGGTAGAGTCAGAATGGCGTGTTTTTGAATGCAAGTCGCGTCAATCTGCGCAGGCGCAGTTGGTTGTAGTAAGTAAAGTGGTCATTTTCGGGCAGTACATGAAGGTATTTGGGATCGAGATGGGCTATTCACGGTCCGAATGCGTCCTGGAATGTGTCATCTTGTAGTTCTCGGGGTGTACATTCCGATTTGAGGGATGTCCGCGTCATCTGTGACGTCATTGTTGACGTCATCGGTACGAGTAGTAGCGACAGTGGACATTTTGTGGGTGCGTGAGGGTGAGTTTGGTGTAGAGATGCACCATCCTTAGTCCGAATGCGTCGTGTGAGGTGTCATTTTGTAGCTCTCGGGGTGTATATTCCGATTTGAGGTATGTTCGCGTCATCTGTGACGTCATTGGTGACGTCATCAGTAGGAGTAGTAGCGAAAGTGAGCATTTTGGGGCAGTGAAAGGAGGTATTTGGTGTAGAGATGGACCATCCGTGGTCCAAATGGACCGTGTGAGGTGTCATCTTGTAGCAACGCCCACCAACACCATTCTTAATGCTTCAACGCCCTGGTGAAATAGATCAGAAGCTCTGATATTCCATGGAATTGTCACTAATTCTTCGAAATGCAGTGATGCCCGTCAACGCTCGTCGTTACACCTTAACACTCTAACATAACGCCATGATATAGACCGGAGAGAGAACAACAACAGCAACAACAACAAGGATGACACATGAGAGAACAACAACAACAAGAAGTTTTTTTCATATAGTTTATTCTCCCCAATGTTACATCATACCCACGCTGGGGGAGCCGCGTTGGGTATATTTACAATTCAAGAAGATTCTTATCCAATCAGAGGCCACCATTTGCATGTTTCATATTCGTTCCTGTCCGTTAGATGTATTCTTGTCCAATCAGAAGTCTCCATTTCAGAAAGTGCCATCTGAACCGTTTATTCTAATCATCGTCGGGCAGGCCAGGATACCGTTGAGGCAACATATCCTCAGATACATGTTTGTGCATTCTGAGTATCTATCAGTGCATGGGTGAATACATTCACCCGATGGCAATATTCCGTAGTTTGGTCACGAAGAACGTAACATTGGTCACCCTCTCCACTGTCCACTTGGTGTTGGGGCGTTGTTGTTGGGCCCATTTCAAGGGATCCACGGTGTCCAGTTTCTCCAACATCGTCTTTAGCGACACTCGGTTAATGATGGTAAACGGTTGGTCAAATACCCGGATGTTACTGCTCGGGTAAAAGTATCGGACTTGGTCTGTCTCCTTATGCCGCAGCACATAACCAAACGCCAGATTCAATTTGAAGGACGTAGCTTGATCTTTGAAGATGGCTTCCATGTAGCTGCGTAGACGGGCGAGGTCGGTCAGTCGAAAATTGTAGATATCTTGAATAGGGCGATGACGGTAGAAACAGTGCCGTATCATGGACCAGTGACGCCGATAAATGTCACTCACTGGCTGGGCGTCCTGTAAGAGATCGCTAGGAACATTTATGGGCTCGTCCAGAAAATGTTCGATGTTGTCAGGCGTATGACTCGAAACCGTAACGGAGGGATCCGGCTGGATATCCAGGCCCTCCTGGACCGTGGGTATAGGCAGGCTCTGCGTCATCGCATCACCAGTGGCGTTCGTCTCTCCGGGTTCATCTTCACTGGGTATGACCTTCCGCGGCTCCTCTTTAGTGGAAAGTTGTCGCCCAAACCGTAGAGACGGGGCATGCCTCAAACGTTGGTGCCGTCTAAACCGACTGGGTCCGACTAACTGACCTACTCGTTTGAAGAGTCGACCACAATCATTACATAGTACTGTCGCACCCGCGTGGAGTACCCTCTCATGGCGCAGAAAATTATCCTTCCGATTGAATGACCGTGCGCAGATTATACAAGGATACCGGGCATCGTTGTGGGTGGAGGCCTCGTGGCGTCGTAACTTATCTAGACGAGTAAACATCTTCTGGCAAGTTGTGCAAGTGAACATCTTGGTGGTTGACAGATTGTCTGATGAAACGGCCAGGCCGCCTCCCTTTTATAGCACGCTAGCTGGTGATCTATTTTTAGCACACTCAGTTCAACTATCCCCAAGTCGAGGGCCGAGCCGTGACATCTTCGGTAATCTCCGTGTCTCTTCGGTCACCTCCGTAACGTCAACGACCAACATGTAAACATATAGAGTATGTACGGCATGTTATGGTATTCATCAGTGCATGAGTGACGCATTCAGCCGATGGGGGTGGTCGGTCAGCTTGGTAACGAAAAACGTAACATTGGTCACACTCTCCACTGTCCACTTGGTGTTGGGGCGTTGTTGGTGGGTCCATTCCAAGGGATCCACGGTGTCCAGTTTCTCCAGCATCGTCTCTAGCGACGCCCGGTTAATGATGGTAAACGGTTGGTCAAATACCCGGATGTTACTGCTCGGGTAAAAATATCGGGCTTGGTCTGTGTCCTTATGCTGCAGCACATAGCCAAACGCCAGATTTAATTTGAAAGACGTAGCTTGGTCATTGAAGATGGCTTCCACGTAGTTGCGTAGTCGGGTGAGGTCAGTCAGTCGGAAATTGTAGACATCTTGAATAGGGCGATGACGGTAGAAACAGTGCCGGATCATGGGCCAATGGCGCCGATAAATGTCACCCACTGGATGGTCTTCGTGTGACAGATCGCTGGGAACATTTATGGGTTCGCCCACGAAGTGTACTTTACCCTCCACGTCGTACAAAATCTGGCCCAAGGTCTTGTCGTCGGAATTTGACTGTTGAATTAAGGCGACATCATCATCGTCCCTCGTGCGATGGGTGGGAGTTCCCCCTGTTTCGATATTGATGCCTACGGGCTCTTCTACCTGCAAACGTGGCTGCCGAACAGGGTGTCGTGTGCGTTGGTGTCGCAGCAACTGACTGGTCAGTTTGAAAAGCCGACCACATTCTTCGCATGGACGCTTGGGGACTTCATGGCGTGCACGTGTGTGGCGCTGTAAATGATCCGGGCGCTGAAACGACAGTGTACATATCGTACAGTTATACCGGGCGGTTCCTTCGTGCTTGGCAGCCTCATGGCGGCGCAAGTCGTGCAGACGAGTGAATGATTTCGAGCACGTAGTAGAAGTGAACATCTTGGTGGTTGACAGAGTGTCTGATGAAACGGTCAGGCCGCTTCCCTTTTATAGCACGCTAGCTGAGGTCGGAAGTGACATTTGCATATGACCTCTGTGAGGTCATTTCCGCTTCCGTTCACGTGACCGGATCAGGTCCATGTCCAGAAGCTCTCATACGCCGCCATTTTGGAGCCGCCATGTTGGATCCGTCATTTTGGAACCGCCATCTTGGATATGTCCCATAATGCACTGGGTCAAAATACTCGCTTCTGATTGGACGAGAGCTCTGTAACGGATTTTAAATACTCGCTTCTGTTTGGTGTACGTCGCTAAAGGTCACCGGAACTGACCTTTGACCCCGGCGCGCAAAGGTTTCCACCGCTCCGCGGTGGAAACCTTTACTAACGCAGGGTCAACACCATCACGTACTATATGACCTCTGTGGTCACTTCCCGTTCACGTGACCGGATCAGGTCCATGTCCAGAAGCTCTCATACGCCGTCATTTTGGAGCCGCCATGTTGGATCCGTCATTTTGGAACCGCCATCTTGGATATGTCCCATAATGCACTGGGTCAAAATACTCGCTTCTGATTGGACGAGAGCTCTGTGACGGATTTTAAATACTCGCTTCTGTTTGGTGTACGTCGCTAAAGGTCACCGTGGATCCCTTGGAATGGACCCAACAACAACGCCCCAACACCAAGTGGACAGTGGAGAGTGTGACCAATGTTACGTTTTTCGTTACCAAGCTGACCGACCACCCCCATCGGCTGAATACGTCACTCATGCACTGATGAATACCATAACATGCCGTACATACTCTATATGTCTACATGTTGGTCGTTGACGTTACGGAGGTGACCGAAGAGACACGGAGGTTACCGAAGATGTCACGGCTCGGCCCTCGACTTGGGGATAGTTGAACTGAGTGTGCTAAAAAATAGATCACCAGCTAGCGTGCTATAAAAGGGAGGCGGCCTGGCCGTTTCATCAGACAATCTGTCAACCACCAAGATGTTCACTTGCACAACTTGCCAGAAGATGTTTACTCGTCTAGATAAGTTACGACGCCACGAGGCCTCCACCCACAACGATGCCCGGTATCCTTGTATAATCTGCGCACGGTCATTCAATCGGAAGGATAATTTTCTGCGCCATGAGAGGGTACTCCACGCGGGTGCGACAGTACTATGTAATGATTGTGGTCGACTCTTCAAACGAGTAGGTCAGTTAGTCGGACCCAGTCGGTTTAGACGGCACCAACGTTTGAGGCATGCCCCGTCTCTACGGTTTGGGCGACAACTTTCCACTAAAGAGGAGCCGCGGAAGGTCAGACCCAGTGAAGATGAACCCGGAGAGACGAACGCCACTGGTGATGCGATGACGCAGAGCCTGCCTATACCCACGGTCGAGGAGGGCCTGGATATCCAGTCGGACCCCTCCGTTACGGTTTCGAGTCATACGCCTGACAACATCGAACATTTTCTGGACGAGCCCATAAATGTTCCTAGCGATCTCTTACAGGACGCCCAGCCAGTGAGTGACATTTATCGGCGTCACTGGTCCATGATACGGCACTGTTTCTACCGTCATCGCCCTATTCAAGATATCTACTATTTCCGACTGACCGACCTCGCCCGTCTACGCAGCTACATAGAAGCCATCTTCAATGACCAAGCTACGTCCTTCAAATTGAATCTGGCGTTTGGTTATGTGCTGCGGCATAAGGAGACAGACCAAGTCCGATACTTTTACCCGAGCAGTAACATCCGGGTATTTGACCAACCGTTTACCATCATTAACCGAGTGTCGCTAAAGACGATGCTGGAGAAACTGGACACCATGGATCCCTTGAAATGGGCCCAACAACAACGCCCCAACACCAAGTGGACAGTGGAGAGGGTGACCAATGTTGCGTTCTTCGTGACCAAACTACGGAATATTGCCATCGGGTGAATGTATTCACCCATGCACTGATAGATACTCAGAATGCACAAACATGTATCTGAGGATATGTTGCCTCAACGGTATCCTGGCCTGCCCGACGATGATTAGAATAAACGGTTCAGATGGCACTTTCTGAAATGGAGACTTCTGATTGGACAAGAATACATCTAACGGACAGGAACGAATATGAAACACGCAAATGGTGGCCTCTGATTGGATAAGAATCTTCTTGAATTGTAAATATACCCAACGCGGCTCCCCCAGCGTGGGTGTGATGTAACATTGGGGAAAATAAAATATATGAAAAAAACTTCTTGTTGTTGTTGTTCTCTCATGTGTCATCCTTGTTGTTGTTGTTGTTCTCTCTCTGGTCTATATCATGGCGTTATGTTAGAGTGTTAGGGTGTAACGACGGGCGTTGACGGGCATCACCGCATTTCGAAGAATTAGTGACAATTCCATGGAATATCAGAGCTTCTGAGCTATTTCACCAGGGCGTTGAAGCATTCAGAATGGTGTTGGTGGGCGTTGCTACAAGATGACACCTCACACGGTCCATTTGGACCGGGGATGGTCCATCTCTACACCAAATACCTTCATGCACTGCCCCAAAAGGCCCACTTTCGCTACAACTTGTACTAATGACGTCATCGATGACGTCACAGATGCTGTAAATATCCCTGAAATCGGGGTGTATACTCCGAGAGCTACAACATGACACATCCCATGACGCATTCCCAACGCGGATGGTCCATCTCTACACCAAATACCTTCCTGCACTGCCCCAAAAGGCCAAATAACATCCTTCACTGCTAAAAAATGCCCACTTTCGCTACAACTTGTACTAATGACGCACAGACTTCTGATTGGACAAGAATACATCTAACGGACAGGAACGAATATGACAGATGCAAATGGTGGCCTCTGATTGAACAAGTCTTCTTGAATTGTAACACCAAGTGGATAGTGGAGATAATGACCAATGTTGCGTTCTTCGTGGTTAAACTGACCACCACCTCCATCGGATGAAAGTATTCACCCATGCACTGATAGATACTCAGAATGCGCAAACAACTATCTGAGGATATGTTGCCTCAACGGTATCCTGGCCTGTCCGACGATGATTAGAATAAACGGTTCAGATGGCACTTTCTGAAATGAAGACTTCTGATTGGACAAGAATACATATAACGGACAGGAACGAATATGAAACATGCAAATGGTGGCCTCTGATTGGATAAGAATCTTCTTGAATTGTAAATATACCCAACGCGGCTCCCCCCAGCGTGGGTGTGATGTAACATTGGGGAAAATAAAATATATGAAAAAAACTTCTTGTTGTTGTTGTTCTCTCATGTGTCATCCTTGTTGTTGTTGTTGTTCTCTCTCTGGTCTATATCATGGCGTTATGTTAGAGTGTTAAGGTGTAACGACGGGCGTTGACGGGCATCACTCCATTTCGAAGAATTAGTGACAATTCCATGGAATATCAGAGCTTCTGAGCTATTTCACCAGGGCGTTGAAGCATTAAGAATGGTGTTGGTGGGCGTTACTACAAGATGACACCTCACACGGTCCATTTGGACCGCGGATGGTCCATCTCTACACCAAATACCTTCCTGCACTGCCCCAAAAGGACCACTTTCGCTACAACTTGTACTAATGACGTCATCGATGACGTCACAGATGCTGTAAATATCCCTGAAATAGGGATGTATACTCCGAGAGCTACAACATGACACATCCCATGACGCATTCGCAACGCGGATGGTCCATCTCTACACCAAATACCTTCCTGCACTGCCCCAAAAGGCCAAATAACATCCTTCACTGCTAAAAATGCCCACTTTCGCTACAACTTGTACTAATGACGTCACCAATGACGTCACAGATGCTGTAAATATCCCTGAAATCGGGGTCTATACTCCGAGAGCTACAACATGACACCCCACACGACGCATTCGCAACGCGGATGGTCCATCTCTACACCAAATACCTTCCTGCACTGCCCCAAAAGGCTCACTTTCGCTAATACTCCTACAGATGACGTCATCGATGACGTCACAGATGCTTCGGACATGCCTCAATTCGGATTGTACACCCCGAGAGCTACTCATCAATGACGTCACAGATGACGCGAACATCCCTCAAATCGGAATGTACACCCCGAGAACTACAAGATGACACCTTCCAGGACGCATTCGAACCGTGAATAGCCCATCTCGACCCCAAATACCTTTATGTACTGCCCGAAAATGTCCACTTTCGCTACTACTCGTGCCGATGACGTCACCGATGACGTCACAGATGACGCGAACATCCCTCAAATCGGAATGTACACCCCGAGAACTACAAGATGACACCTTCCAGGACGCATTCGAACCGTGAATAGCCCATCTCGATCCCAAATACCTTCATGTACTACCCGAAAATGTCCACTTTCGCTACATGCCACCGCGCATGCGCAGAATGCCGATATTTCAACCCCACACCCAGTCCATCAGATGCCCCTTCATGAATGCTTCACTTTGATACCTCACTCGACCCCATCGGTCCACTAGGGGCTCCCCTAGCTCCAAAAGGCTATTTTCATACCCTTCGGCCACCGCGCATGCGCAGAATGCCGATATTTCAACCCCACACCCAGTCCATCAGATGCCCCTTCACCAATGCTTCACTTTGATACCTTACTCGACCCCATTGGTCCATTAGGGACTCCCCTAGCTCCAAAACGTCTATTTCCATACCCTTGGGCCACCGCGCATGCGCAGAATGCTGATAGTTCAACCCCACACCCAGCCCATCAGCTGCCCCTTCACGAATGCTTCACATAGATACCTCACTCGACCCCGTTGGTCCATTAGGGGCTCCCCTAGCTCCAAAACGTCTATTTCCATACCCTTGGGCCACCGCGCATGCGCAGAATGCCGATAGTTCAACCCCACACCCAGCCCATCAGATGCCCCTTCACGAATGCTTCACATCGATACCTCACTCGACCCCATTGGTCCATTAGGGCTCCCCTAGCTCCAAAACGTCTATTTCCATACCCTTCGGCCACCGCGCATGCGCAGAATGCCGATAGTTCAACCCCACACCCAGCCCATTAGATGCCCCTTCACATAAGCTTCACTTTGATACCTCACTCGACCCCATCGGACCTTTAGGGGCTTCCCTAGCTCCAACACGGCTATTTTCATACCCTTCGGCCACCGCGCATGCGCAGAAGGCCGATAGTTCAACCCCACACCCAGCCCATTAGATGCCCCTTCACATAAGCTTCACTTTGATACCTCACTCGACCCAATCGGACCATTTTATCTAGGGACTACTTTTTCTCCGCGGAAGCTTTTTCCCGAGACCGAATCACCGCCAAAACCACGGCCAAACCGCATCACCGCGCATGAATACATTTTTTTTTTATTTTTTTTTGCCGGAACTTTTTTTTTTTTGGATGTGTGGTGGGAGGTGAGTATCCGCCATTTTGAACCCACCTCCACTCACCGGTGTCAATGAGTGCACTGGTGAGTGGAGGTGGGTTCAAAATGGCGGCCTGTGTGGTTGTGGAGTGGGAGGTAAGTATCCGCCATTTTGAACCCACCTCCACTCACATCCACACAGGCCACACCCTCCTCACACCCTCCTCATCACGCATGCGCACATACACACTTATAACCTTCTGCGCATGCGCAGTGAGGAGGTTGACTAGACAAGTACGTTTACTATACTACTTGGGATGGTATGGGTTTTCCAGCTTGCAGGATGACGGTGCACTGATGACTGTGTAATAAGATATGAGTTTAAGAAGTTGTCTGGGCGCATACGAGAAACGCAGAGCTCTTCTACGAATTGTAGGTCTGGTTGGGGTGTTCAGTGAATCGAGTGTCATGGTTCGCGTTTTCCGAGTCCATGACATTATTCCCCAACGACAGTTTCCCCAGCGACAGTTTCTCCACCGACATTTTCTCTCACGACAGTATCCCAACACGACATTTTCTCCAGGCGACATTTTCCCCACCCTAATATTACGTGCTGTAATAATTGCTGCCGACAATCGCAGTCGCGGTCAGTTCCCATTTTGTCACTTGTATTTTGTAGAGCATCGGCGAGGATTTGGGTGGTCTATGCCAATGAATGAAAAGTGAAAAATTTCCGCTGCATGGAAGCGGCAATATTTTGATATTATTATTTAATCACTTCATCAACACTGCCGGTATATTCTGATACATTACTAGACATTCGATTACTAGACATTCGAAATTGTATTAAAAATATTTAATTCATAGCGATTTAGAGAAAACTGAACTTTCAAACAATACATTATCGCACAAAAAATCTTCTCAAAAGTATTGATTACCCACTTTATATAGGCACACACTATATATAGCCTTGCCGGAAATAAGAAATCAGTCGGAAAAAAAGAACATAACAACGTGATATATATTCTTATTTTTTTCATGCCCAAAAAGAAGGCATGTTTGCATACATCTGCCGATGTTCCACTGAAAAGTAATCTCCGTTGAATTCCTAGACCTCTCCTCCGTGCAAAAAAAAAAATCAAGGTGGGGAAATAACCGGGACTACGATTGTCGGCAGATCGTGATTATTACAGCACGTAATATTAGGGTGGAGAAAATGTCGCCTGGGGGAAATGTCGTGTGGGGATACTGTCGAGGGGGAAAATGTCGGTGGGGAAACTGTCGCTGGGGAAACTGTCGTTGGGGGATAATGTCGGTACCCCGTGTTTTTCAGCTGTTGATCTGCCTCCGCGAGGTTGTCGGGTTTTGTTCATAGAAAAGTCACGTCCCCTTGATGGGCTTCTATGGTGAAAATATGTCGGCTGAATTTCAGACTCTTCTGTTTGTTGTCTCTATGGAACGTAGGTTGTAGTGTTGACGGGACTGCTTCTTGTTTATGACCCTTAGTCTGAAACAACTACGGAAACAGCTGGTTTTATATAAAGAACATCAGGATATCTGGCTGGCATCATTGAAAACTGTTGATCGCTTCTCTCTTATAGGAAACCATCTCGTGTCTTTGGTATTTTTATTTCATACATTTGAAATTAACTGTCATACGAAATAGGTCTTTCGATTGTTGACGCGGATATTATTTTGTGGACGACGGCTGAATACATTCTCAAAGAGAGCCGTGTCTACCCGCGGGAGACCAAAGCGACTCTCATCTAAACTGGTGACATTTTTGAATCTCCAATCTCAAAGCGAGGCAGCATGACATCACTCGCTCGACCGGGACTATTCTCCCGCGGGTAGACACGCAAAATGGTACATCTTCAGAAAATTTATGACCTAACCCAAAGATCACAAGATCATTATTGTTTAGCATCATCAGATAAACAAGAATAGTACGATCAGACAACATGCAGGCGAAAATACGGTATAATTGACGTCATTCGTTGTTTTCCGCGTTTCAATGGTTGATCTTCAATGCAGAATCGAGGTCAACTAAATTTATGTCTGCTGCTTCAAACGAGTAGGCCATAAATAAAGTTCAACGTTCAGTTTTATTTTTTTAACAACAAAACTTGCATAATGATAGCAACAAAAGAACATATCATAGGGCGTGTGAACAGTACTATGTAGTGAATGAAGAACAGAAATGCTGCAACTGCCTTGCCCTGATCAAGTACATGTCACGCTAAGAACCTGGGATAGGTCATAAAATTTCCGAAGATGTACCGTCTTGCGGTAGACACGGCTCTCTTTGAGAATGGATCGGAACTGTGCGAACTACTTCCTGTATTAGATAACTCGCTTTCACGGCCAAGTATACATACCGACAATAATTTGTTCGCGATTGATAAGCTCCGAAACGGAAAGAGTCATTTTCCAATTATATAGCCCACGTTATGTTTAGCAATTCGCTTCTAACTCTTTTTTTTTTATTTTTTTTTTTTTTTTATTCATCAACATTAAACATACATGACACGTGTACACAGTTACAGATTAATACAATATGATCTTCAATAAATACACAGCACAAACATATACAATAACACACATATACACATACCCGTTCATAAAATTCATTCGGGTTTTTTTAGGCAAGTATAAACTGTTGTAATTGATCATCAAAATGTATATTATTACACTGATAAGCTTTCCTTTATTAAGTAATCTTTTACCAAACACCATTTCGCACGGAATTTGTCTCCTTTGTTATCGATGGAAGCTGTTAACTTTTCGTTCATATACTGTTGACGGAGCAAGTTCACAAGAGCTTTAAAGTTTAAATTAGAGTTTTTAAATTTATTATTGTATATATATCTTTTAGTTATTAGGATTAGGATGTTCAGAAAATGTTGTCCTATCCCCCACCCACATATTATCTTATCATTTGATATCGTGCATTGAATGCTCAGAGTTTCAGTCAGCCATTTTTGTACTTCTTTCCAAAAGTTTTTAACGATAGGACAGAATAGGAATAGATGTTCTATAGTCTCTTTTTCTTCCTTACAATATGTACAAGCATTATCATTTCTCTTTCCTATTCTGTTCAAAAATGCATTTGTACAAAGAGTCCTGTGTAAAATTCTATATTGAAAATCTGTAAGTTTTGTTTCTTTTGTAATAGAAAAATTGTTCTTGTACACTTCATCCCAATTTATTTGCGGGTGAATGTTGATAATTGAATTCCATTTTTCATTTGCTCTAATCAGATTAGGTTCGTCTACTTTATTCAAAATATCGTAAAATAATCTGCATCCTTTTACCTGTCTTAATAGCATCCTGTTTGTAGTCCCAAGTGTTGGAGAAAAGAGCTCATGTTCGATATTTTTGGATTCATTTTCTATTGATTTTTTCCATTCATCGGGTATTGATTTAACTATTCGTATATACTCTAGGTATGTTCCTTTTAATTCATATCTATTTTTCAACACGTTAAATTGAACAAAGTCGCCGTTAGAATCCAGGATGTGTCTGATTTCTAGAACACCTTTTTGATACCAGTCTTTGATGAAAAGTGACTGTTTCAGCTTGGGATTAAACCAAATTGGTTCGTCTATAATATCCTTAATGGAAGCTGGACGTAGTCTTTTTCGTAGAATATTCCAGGCTTCAAATACATTTTTCCAGAAGGGATTTTGGATCGATGCGATCAGTTCTTTAGTATAATCACTCCCGACTTGCCATACACATGGAGTGTCAGTTAAATCTTGCTTTATGATATTTGACCATTTTCTATTCTGAAAAAAAGTCGCCTAATCCACGATATTTTGAGGCTGTGTATAAAAGTGTGTATGTTTACCATTCTCAGACCACCCTTGTTGTAGTCTTGAGTTATTATATTCCGTTTTATCCTATCATTTCCCCCATTCCAAATAAATTTAAATAATAGTGTATTGAGTTCTTGGATAAACTGTTCTGGTGGGTCTGGCAGGGCTAGAAAGAGGTGTGTAAGTTTCGAGAGAGCTAGTGATTTTATTACAGTGATTTTGCCTAAGAGGGTTAAATTTCTGAGCTTCCATCTGTTCAACTCTGTTTTCAGCTGTTCTAATTTAGCTAAATAGTTAATTTTCCATATTTCGTTAAAGTTAATTGTTGAAAATTCTATTCCAAGCATGCTGAAATCTGTCACCCAGTCCAGCTTTACATCCTCGCATAGTTTTATGTTTGATCCACTAAGTGAACCTATCCAAGTCGCCTTGGTTTTGTCAACGTTAATTTTAAGACCAGATATAATATAAAATCGATCCAGGATATCCAGCGACCTTCTTAAAGAAGGTTCTGAACCGTCAAGAGTCAGCTGAGTGTCATCAGCGTATTGACTTATTTTGAATTCAATATCTTCGATTTTTATACCGCTAACATTATGATCCGAGCGTATCATTATACCTAAAATTTCAGCACACATTAAAAATAAATATGGTGATATAGGATCACCTTGCCTGCACCCGCGAGTATTGTGGAAAAATGGAGAGAGGTGACCGTTTTGGACTACGCATGTTTGAATATCTTTATAAAAAGTATGGATCCATCGCCGGATAGATTCTCCAAAATTATAATATTTTAGGACTTCATCGAGAAATGTCCAAGACACAGTATCGAAAGCTTTTTCAAAATCAACTAGCAGTAATAAACCTGGGATATTTTTCAATTTTGTCTCTAACATTAGATCATAAATTAATCGAATGTTTTCTCCGATGTATCTCCCCTGGACAAATCCCTTCTGGTCTTCGTGGATTATCTTATCTAGAACCGATTTTATTCTATTTGCTATGCACGTGGAAGCAAGTTTATAAGTAACATTTAGGAGAGTAATTGGTCGCCAGTTCTTGAGAAGGTTTCGCTTCTAACTCGGCGGAGTCAGCAGGTCAATGACAAGCCAGATACAGACGGTGAAAATCATACGCCGCCTACTCACCCCCCCAAATTTTGGGGGGATGGCTCCCATTTACACGTGAGACTCTTTCTCGCAGTAGGGAGTCTCGCGAGACGAGAATGCGGCTGAATATTGAACGTCGGATCTGACGCTTACACTGACGATCAGCTTAACATTAGCATTCCGGTGGTGTCCATGAGGAATCTTTTCTTTTCGCAAAAAAAAATGTGTTGTTTTAACAGTTTTGTCCTCGAATGGCTTCAACACAAATTGTTTTTGTTGAAGTTAACACGGATTTGTGTTAAGCCTCATATATCAACACAAAATCGTGTTGAGTTCAGCACAAATTAATGTTGATTCTAACAGGATCTGTGTTATTTTCGTCACAATTCCGGTACTAAAATGGCTTCAACACATTTTCTTCGCAGTTTACAAACACCGGTATATTTCCCACCAACACGGTATGTTATCTGTATATGGTAAAACTTATACCCGTATTATTACAAGAAAACTTATTGATGCAGATGCATCAATGCCGGCGGAAACGTTTGTAGCTTATAATCTGCGTATTACAAGCCGATTACGTGTGCAACTGGTGAATACAGGTCGAGATGCACCATTATGGTTAAAAAAAGCGTCGATTTGTTTGTTTTCATTAAAGGTTTGACTATTGTAGTTCGCGCAATGACCCATCTGGAAAGTGTGGGGTTAGCCGGAAGTTAAGTGCTTGCTGGCAAAATGTGCACATGAACCGCATGTCGAAATTTGACTTTAAAAGTAATGTTGTCTGGTTGACGTATTAAGTCACTTCACATAGTCTGATGTAAGAGTTCGCGCTGTGGCATTATATGGGACCCATCATCAAGCCACTATTTCTTTATTGGTGTGTGTCATTGTAAATTAAGCCTAGATCGACTTTCTCTACACATCAATCCGATCCGCGTGTTTTACTGTTTCGAGTTTTTAGTAACTCGCAGTT
This sequence comes from Hanleya hanleyi, assembly GCA_036873755.1. Taxonomy (NCBI): domain Eukaryota; kingdom Metazoa; phylum Mollusca; class Polyplacophora; order Lepidopleurida; family Hanleyidae; genus Hanleya; species Hanleya hanleyi. Next base: position 130,047 of record JAVTVY010032965.1, read on the forward strand.
CAATCTCACACATTTTGCTGCAGACGTACAGGTGAATAACTTGAGCATGTATGGTCATCGATTTGGTCTCTCAGCCATAAAAATAGTACTGAAGAACATTTATTCGATGAATTCATTATAACAGAATTAATATTAATGTGTTAACCACGAACGGCTGATACAATCCTGTCGTTTTACAATATGAAACTAGTTGGATCACTCCACGGCACGCCTGCGACGTACATCTTCACCACGTCGCGGTTTCTATTTGTGAGCCAAAGGCGAACCCTTGACCAACTTGCATAGCAAACCGCGTTCCGCCCACACACTCCAGTTACGTGACCTAGAAAAACTGCACTGGTGGTGATATACGTTTGGGTTTTCGCTGCTAAACTATTCGCTGATACCGAATGTAAAATATTTAATCCAAGCACGCATAACAATAAAATATTAATGGATAGACCAGTGAAATTTTATAGAAATCCGTGCGTTTCAACCCAATCCAAGTCCTTCAGTGGGAAGGTGAGGTCGGATACACTGACCGCCTTTAAAGCTTCGGTGTTTTCTACATTTGCCTGGCTTGTTGGATGTTTGATGGTAGATGAATGGAGATGAATGAGTTTATTTTCTCTTCAAATAGATTTTGTTTTAAACTATGTTTCCTTATATTTATTAATGTTCATGGTTGTTGAAAAGGCGCATGTTCTTCTGCACTGGGTATCGCACAAGCTATCTACTATGATGTTTTCGATCTGTTGTCACGGTCGCCATGGTCGCGGTGCTTAAGTGATCTGATTGGTCACTATGTACAGGATGCCGCTGTGTGTCGTTGATGGCGATACATTGCCCAAGCGGACCAGGGGTTATATCTATCATACAGATAGAGATACCCCTGGTTTTAGCGAGGATGGCGACGTATGGCTCTAGAAAACACCTGTTACTCGTCCAATATCAAGATGGCCGCTCCAATGTTAACTGAATTCGCCGCCGGAAATGAGCCGTGTATTACGGGTACGCAACTCTTTAATTTCCACTAGATGTGTTGACAAAGCTATTACATCGTTAGTCCTTCGATATTTGTATGTAATTCGCTCAAACCGGTGCCATGACCATGTAGTCTTTCCAGTCAAAGTGCCCGCATGGGCTTCTTTAATAAAAGCGTGACTGAGATACAGAAGAGAAACTAGGAATTACAGTTAATTAGTATAGCTGATTATCCTTGGGATGTCGTTGGGTTGAAAGCAGTCACAATATCGGCCTGTGGGGTTCTGACATCTTGTCAGTACGCCGGCATATTTCCACTACCATGGCATGTTACGTCCTAGTCCATATCTCCACATAAATGAGTATTGTAAAGTGGAGATGTTATATAATAGAACCGGAATCATCTTTTGTTGGTAATGCATCAGTGTTCAGTTTTGGAGATTATCGATGAGCTAAAGAGGATTTGTTGGAGGAGGATTTGTTGTATACTCAGTAGAGAAATCCGGGATGAATATAGGTGTGTGCGATATGTGTTTTGTATATCCTGCCGTGCACCTGTACCTTGAACCGGTCGGTCTTTTCAAAAGCGGCGACTCAAGATCAATCTTAATCTCGCTTCAGACAAATTCGACGTCTCGCCCATTATAAATTTTACTGACCCCATATATTTCTGTATTAGGTCACTGACAAATAATGTTTGATTGCGAAACCGATGGTGTATCACAGCGACTAACAGGTTCGTTCACTGAATTGCCATTATGATTGAACATGGAGCATTTGTTGTAGCAACTGGGCTTCATGTATATATTAAGGGTCATCTGTTTAAACAGAGATCGTTGTTTTAGAGAATTAGAAGCATGTATACCTATTTACTTACCTGAAATGCACCAGTCAAGCCCACAACTTGTACATGTGTTACTTACAAATCAAGCACAACGGTTGAAGGTGGGGCTTAATATAGACCGTATGTCAATATAGGTCAGACTGAGGCTCCCGATGAGTGCACCCAATTACGTAATGCTGAAAAGAAAAATACAGGAATTATTTTTAATGATATCAATGAGAATTGCAATATTCATATGAGGCAATAATTAATCAATTAACATATGCCATAGTATGTTTGTTAAACTAACACAGTAGGCCTCCTCGAAACTAACGGACTGGATCTATGACAACCCTTTCTAAGTTATACACCACGACTGATCTTCTTTTTTTTGACTGAGGATTATCTCGAAGTACAGGAGACCGGCTAGAGCAATGAGTCATTCCGGAAACATACTGTTCCTTTATGAAAGGCCATTCAATTTCAGTAATGTAAACGTGAGAACACTGAAAATGCATATATATAACACTTCAATTTGTTATGCAATCAAAATCGTTTTCCACCCCTGAGTAAATACTAATTATAATAGTTAATATTTACTCAAGGTTGGAAAACGATAATAATACGTTTTGTCGCGTATTATTAATAATATTATACTGACAGCATATTTTTAAGAACGGCACATCCGTATAACCATGTAGCATACAGTGAGCACAGTAAAGTTCTCCTGGGTTTTATAGATCGGATGGACAGAAATTTTATTATCAGTCTCACTTATTTCGCAGGAGTGTCGGATCTACATTCTCATCTCCACAGATGTCTCCAAATGCCAATTTTTTCCTCAAACTGGACTGTTATTTATGGAGAACTGTCATCTGATATAAATGATATTAGGGGTCGTGTCGAAGTTTACACCCAAATGGTCATGTCGTCCAAGATGTGCACATGAACAGCTGTAATAAAAGCGTGGCTGATATACAAGACATCACAGGGATCATTTTTGGATCTTGTAATGTTTTTAGATATGCAGTCAGTATATTGGCCTGTAGAGTCATATGACTTCTCGTCAGTACGCTGGTATCCTTTTCCACCACCTTTATATGTAGCATGTAATTCAGTTAAACATATATTATTTTACCTCATTTTAAAATCTACCAAAACATTACAGACCGTGGATATAGGTTGGTTGGTTGTTTGAAGTTTAACGTCGCACCTAACCTTATTGATCACACGGCGTCGATGACCCAAACAAACATACCCTAGCAAAATCAACCCTAACAAAAACCTAACCAAAACTAAAAAAAAAAGTTGAATTTCGAATTTTGAAAATTAGGCTCTACAGGCATTGGTGATCACAATGGATCGTCAGAGAGCCTAATTTGTTTGGCACTTTAATCTACCTCCTGTGCCAGACAAACATGGTACAAACCATGCTGCCCTAAGCTAGAGGGCCCGTGGATATAGGTATATATCTCCATAACCATAACTGCACAATAATTGTTTAACTAATGTAACCCAGCTGTTAACACCACTCTCAGATAGCATCTTCGTATTAGAATATACATTTACCAGTAGGAGTAGTAGGGAAAGGCTAAATTGAGCCAACTTTCACCCGGATGTAGTGACGTCATGGGGAGGATTGAGGAGGAACTAGTGGCGCCATCTGTACACATTGGTGGCAAAAACCCGCACTAGGGGGAGACAACTCGATTTGCATATTGGCGGCCTGTGTGGTGGTGGTGGTGGTCAAAATGGCGGCTGTGTGGTGGTGGTGGTGGTCAAAATGGCGACGTGTGTGTGTGTGGTCAAAATGGCGGCGTGTGTGCGTGGTCAAAATGGCGGCGTGTGTGTGTGGTCAAAATGGCGGCGCAAGGGAGCAAACGAGGCGGTGGGGAGGTCACGGGGAGAAAAAACCCTCACATTACCCTAAAAAAAGCCTCTAAGCCATATAATAATAATAAACATAATCTATAGGTGTTGTACCATGTTAATAGGATCAGTCTAGCATCTGTACCACCCTAGGGTCGAGCGTTTATTGTCCCGTGTATCTCCGCAGAAAATCAACAAACAAAATGGCGGCTCCAGGATGGTGTGGGGACGCCCTTTCCACATCACGGCGTCGATCATAGCGCCATCTGCACACACTGACGCAAGGGAGACAACTCGTGTGGCCCAAGGGTATGGAAATAGCCGTGTTGGAGCTAGGGGAGTTACTACTGGTCCAATGGGGTCGAGTGATGTATCAATGTGAAGCCTATGTGAGGGGGCATCTGATGGGCTGGGTGTGGGGTTGAACGTCATTCTGCGCATGCAAGGGTATCTGGAGCTAGCTATGGTCGCGGCGGCCCAAGTGTATGAAAATAGCCGTGTTGGAGCTAGGGGAGCTACTAATGGTCCAATGGGGTCGAGTGAGGTATCAAAGTGAAGCTTATGTGAAGGGGCATCTGACTGGACTAGTGGGGTTGAACTAGCGTCATTCTGCGCATGCGCGGTGGCCCAAGGGTATGGAAATAGCTGTGTTGGAGCTAGGGGAGCTACTAATGGTCCGATGGGGTCGAGTGATGTATCAAAGTGAAGCTTATGTGAGGGGGCATCTGATGGGCTGGGTGTGGGGTTGACATAGCGTCATTCCGCGCATGCGCGGTGGCCCAAGTGTATGAAAATAGCCGTGTTGGAGCTAGGGGAGCTACTAATGGTCCAATGGGGTCGTATGAGGTATCAAAGTGAAGCTTATGTGAAGGAGCATCTGCTGGGCTGGGTGTGGGGTTGACATAGCGTCATTCTGCGCATGCGCGGTGGCCCAAGGGTATGAAAATAGACGTTTTGGGATCGAGCGGGGTTTCTAATGGGCCGATGGGGTCGAGTGAGGTATCAAAGTGAAGCCTAGGTGAAGGGGCATCTCACTCGACTAGTGGGTTGACATAGCGTCATTCTGCGCATGCGCGGTGGCCCAAGGGTATGGAAATAGACGTTTCGGGATCTAGGGGAGCCACTATTGGTCCAGTGGGGTCAAATGAGGTATCAAAGTGAAGCATTCGTGAAGGGGCATCCAGTCATGGGTGGGTGCATGTAAAAATTTTCCTGAAAAAAAACGGAAGACGGACTTTACCCCTAAAATAGGGGAAAACCCCTATCACCTCTAGCCAAAAGCATTAATATTGGTCCCCGGGCTTAATGGGACCTGCCTATCAAGTCAATGGGGTGATGTGAATAACAACAAGTTCAGCAATGTTCATACAGTTTATTATCCCCAATGTTACATCATACCCAGGCTGGGGGAGCCGCCCTGGGTATGTTTAATATGTTCACAGCAAAACAAAATTGAAATATCAAACACCATGTTTTAACGCACCGTCACATTAGGTACAAGTGTTTACTGAGCTCAAGTCAATGATCAGCATGTAGACATAGAGAGTATGTACGGCATGTTATGGTATTCATCAGTGCACGAGTGACGCATTCAACCGATGGCTGTGGTGAATCACCTTGGTAAGGAGTGAGTGAATAGGGTTTAACGTCGCTTTCAACAATTTTTCAGCTATATCACGACGGGGAAGGGAAGGGAGGGGAGGGGGAGGGACAGGGGCACCTACTTGTAACAGAGCAGATCTAATGCTGCCATTTTATAGTGCTGTCCCACTGAAATATCATGCCGTAGGCAGACATGACACCCCACTCAGTCACATTATACTGACACCGAGCGAACCAGTCCTTGTTCTATCCTCTTAATACTGAGCGTAAGCGAGGGAGCAACAAGTTCCATTTTTCAAGTCTTAGGTATGACCCGGCCTGGGATCGAACCCAGTACCTACCGCTTACGAGGCCGACGCTCTAACCATTAGACCACCTTGGTAAGGAAAAATGTAACATTGGTCACCCTCTTCACTGTCCACTTGGTGTTGGGTCGTTGTTGTTGGGCCCATCCCAAGACATCCAATCGTTCCACTTGGTCCAGCATCATCTCTAGTGACCTCCGGTTAATGATGGTAAACGGTTGGTCGTACACTGGGTGGATGGCACTGGAATAGAAATAGCGCAATTCATCCGTCATCTTATGGCATAAGATGTACCCAAATGCTACATTTAATGTGAAGGCCGTAGGTTGGTCATTGAAGATGGTTTCCACGTAGCTGCGTAGACGGGTGAGCTTGGTCAGTGGGAAATTGTAGATATCTTGAATAGGGCGATGACGGTGGAAACAGTGCCGTGTCATGGTCCAATGGCGCCGAGAGATGTCACTCTCTGAATGATATTCGGGTAAGAGATCGCTAGGAACATTTATGGGCTCGTCCAGAAAATGGGCTCGTCCAGAAAATGTTCGATGTATGACGTCCAGAAAATGTTCGATGTATTTCCGGCTGGAAATCCAGGCTCTTCCCAACTGTTGGTATAGGCGGGCTCTCCGTCATCGCATCACCAGTGGCATTCGTCTCCCCGGGCTTATCTTCACTGGGTCTGACCTTCCGCGGCTCCTCTTCAGTAGGAAGTTGTCGCCAAAACCGTGGAGACGGGGCATGAATCAACCGTTGGTGTCGCAGCAACTGACTGCTTCGTTTGAAGAGTTGACCACAGTCCTTACATTGTTTCGTCGCGCCCTCGTGGAATGAACGTTCGTGGCGCAGTAACTGATCCTCCCGATTAAATGACCGTGCGCAGGTTATACAAGTATACCGTGCATCGTTGTGGGTGGAGGCCTCGTGGCGTCGTAAATTATCTAGACGAGTAAACTGCTTCTGGCAAGTTGTGCAAGTGAACATCTTGGTGGTTGATAAGAGTGTCTGATGAAATGGCAAGGCCGCTTCCCTTTTATAGCACGCTAGCTGGTAATCTATTTTTAGCACACTCTACCCCAAGTCGAGGATCGAGACTGGTGTACTGGTGTACGACTGAGCCGCATTGCGCGCGCGCGCATGAAGACCCTTATACATACCCAATGCAGG
>JAVTVY010032966.1:0-14175 GCA_036873755.1 Hanleya hanleyi
TTACAAGTTTATGCAGATCTGACATTAGGCAGTCGTGGTATATTCGATCAGTACATGTCTACTATAATTCTCTCATTTGTTCGTTTTCTGGACTGTCGGCCTGCGGTCGGTCAATTCTGACAGGTGTTTGGTCAGAGTAACTGCATGCATCTGACTGTGTACGAGATACCAAACTCACCATTCTCGACGTCTTCTGAATAGTGTGGTTCCGGTAAACCAATGTTCGTCTTCAACGTCGTTTCATCGCCCATCCTCCTCACCTCCTCGCCCATTATTTACTGCAGAAGCTTGTCTTTCTTCACTTAGATCTTTGTCAGCCGTTGTAATTGTGTGATATACCGTACTGGAGAAAATAGATTCAACAGCAGTAACTAACAAACTGATTGTATCATTGAGCAGTCGATATAATTTTCGCTTCAAGTTTATCTGCGAAAGACTTGTTATTCCGGAATTCAGCCTCTTTACTTGTACCTCTACTTTTCCGGCAACAGTGATGTTACAGCAGGCAGTTTATATTAATAAAATCTCCTAAAATATAGGACAAACGCAGAAAGCATACACTCGAGCACCTATTTCTAGATCTCCGATCTTATAAATTCAAATTAATATTGAATATATACTGAATATTTCCAATGTTACGTATACCATGCAGTATTCATTAATATCCAGAGCAGTATTTATACAACAGCGGCCTTTCTGGACTGTTCGCCATGCATATACAACTGACTTCCCGGAAACACAAGTGACCGAAACACAGGGAAGGTACCGGTACATGCATTATAAATTTTCTTTCTATTTTCCTCCATTTCCTCTGTTCATGCGAGGAGGAGGGTGGAACGATATCTTTTACCAAACTCTGTGTTAGTAGGTGAACATGTTCACGGTTGAACGGACCCCATATCTATTCTATTAAGTGAACCTGTTTGCATCTTTTATATACCTGTCGGTGATAATTTATATGTATACGAACTGAAACTGACAGGGTATATATGTAACTCAAAAGATTTCGCCCATTGAACTCCCGTTTCTCCACATGATTGGACACTCCAGGTCAGCAGTGTTAAATGATAATCTTTAAAGTAATTCCCCTGGGACTTTCTAGGCAGATATATCTGAAGATATGTTTTATCATTTATTTAGACATATATCTGGGTCAGACTCCTCTGTTATTTAGCCATCAAGAGTGTATCAGGCCTGCGGCAGTACACATGCACGAAACAAAAGTGTTCCACTTTGAAACACCAAAATGTGTTCTAATGTAACAGTTTTTGAAAATTCTTTTGGTGTTCTATTTGTTTAAATCTTTCTATTTAGTTGTATTCTAAACGTGAACTCTAGTGAACGCTTCAAATTGTAATAGCCCAAATCCAAAACTCTAACAACAGGTGTTCCAATTTAGAACACAAAGACGTATTACAGTGTAACAGTTTTTTGGTGTTTTGGAAATAAATTCTGCTGTCTTCAAAATTGGAACATTTTTTCGTTCAATCGCATTCTAAATGCGTACAAAAATGATCAAATTGTAATGACCTTCGCACCACAAAAACCTATGATAACACTCGTATTCATACATTTCAGTATGAAGAAAAGATAAGTGTTAAAATTTGGAACATCAATGCACATGCAGGTTATTTCAAACAGACGTGTCAGTCGTCCGAAAATTTTAGTGTGTAACGGTTTAGACCCCGTTTGACTCCAAGGCCCACGCAACCATGATGAATTATTAATCACGTGTTTTAGAACGGTAAAGAAAATCTTGAGCTTCGAATACCTATATCGGGTTTAAAGCTGAACAATTAAAATTTGAAACAACTCTATAAGCATTCGCCATTTTGATGCGCGTTCCGAAATGTCAAAAATGTTTAATAATATTGATGCTTTACTTCAACATAAAAACAATAGCGTCCATGTAAACACATGGTTGCATATAGTATAATTCCGCATTGACATAGCGAACGGAAAGAAATGGATATGATACATAGCTCAAACTGACAAGTGATAAAAAATGATTTGCACGAACAACTCCTCCAAAACCCAATACCCTATACGGCCCTTCATAATATACCAAAGCAAATCGTGTTAGAGGATAACCGGTGCAAAAATATTCCCTTGTAAATTAACTGCATATTTCAGAACTAATAGTATAGATCAGCTTTACCTGTCACGAGTAGGGAAACTAAAAATCCTCCCTGTAGTAAAACAGCTTCCGCGCAAATGATCCCAACCATCAGTTTAGAGAAACTCAGCAGTCGACAATTTTGAAACTACTGTGCGTATACGTGTGCTTCAAATATTAGGCCAAATACGTTTAAGACTGCGAAGCGCTGACGTCAACACAGTGCCATTTACAATCGTATAGACGCAAAGTAAACAAATTGATAAATCTAGGTGGTCAATAACCTTGTACATTAACTCAACATGAAAACTCATAATTCATAAGATTGACAGTTTAAAGGAGTAGCTGTATATAGAAAAGACTATCAGTTCACGTTAATCGGTAGCGCAACAACGCAAGGTTATAAAAGGAATGTAAAGCGAAATAATTGACTTTACTTTGGTCAGTTGTCTGAAAATATTTAAACGCATAGGTTTAACTTGAGTGTTAATATATAAGTAGAAAAGATAACACCGATCTGGTCACATTTCTGAGGGTCGAGGGTCACAATCTCCGACTGCTTTTGTCCAATCAGAAGCCGCCCTTTGAGAAACTACTGTTGTGTTGCATCAGTCTTCGACCTTATTCGCTCTTGTCCGTGTTCAATGGGTGAGTGAATAGAGTTTAACGTCGCTTCCAACATTTTTCAGCTATATCACGACGGGGAAGGGAAGGGAGGGGAGGGGGAGGGGGAGGGGCGGGGGTACCTACTTGTAACAGAGCAGATCCCGTGTTCAATGGTCATCCATTTGCTCTGGTTCATCCCTAAGCATCTTCAGGCAGTACAGGGCCCAATGTGTGCAACTCTATATATATAGGTCATACAGTACCCTGGCCATCGTGTAACATTGAATTCATTATGCGCATGAGCACTCGGGAGTAGTAGGAAAAACGGAGATTCGATGTACACCCTTATACGCTAGCCCATAGGAGTAACTGATAAATGTCCGTTGGAGACGCCTGTGGAGAATATAATTGATAGAAATGACGTCATGGCTTGTGAATAAATCGCTAATACAGTCGGATTAGGTGCGAATCTGGGAATAAGCGGCTAGTTACACCCCTATACACTAGACCATACGTGTGACTACTGGTATGTGGATACGCCATAGGGTGTTCTGGGAAGAATGTAGCGGGTAGGGCACGATGGGTCTGTCCAGCCTGACAGAGTTACCGCCCCTCGATAGAGTATACATCACACCAAACATGGGAGAGCCGCTTTGGGTGTGCTTACAATTCTTGTATGTAAGTGTCCATGTATCAAATGTATCCTCGGTCGTGTTCGCTCTTGTCCAATCAGAAACGGCCCTTCTGTTGTGTCAATCTTCGGCCAGTTCTGCTCTTGTTCGAATTCATCGGTCGTCCATTCGCTTTAACTTTAAGAGGATACTGTATCGGGAACAGATGTTTTCTCATTTTGACCGCATTTTCAGAGTTTCTGTGGGTAGTAACCCCATATCCTCTTCCAAGTGACGCTTCCTCTACAAGGGGGCGTGGGCCAATACATCACTTCCGCGGATGACATCACATCCGATAATCATGTCGTTGCTTCCGGTGATGACGTTACTTTCGTTGATGACGTCACTTACAAGCTATAGGATACCATCGGTATCGCCAGGGGAGAATACATGCGTGCGAGGACGCCTCTTCCGGAGATGACGTCACTTCCGGCGATGATGTCTTCCATCAAGGGTCAAAGACCACGCCGCGGTGATCGTGAGCGCCGGACAGAATAACTTGCAAAAGCAGCTAACATCCAAATGCACCGCTTTATCAGGAAAACAGTCATGGCGTCTATGAACAGTATAGCCTGCTGCCGCTGGAAATGAAGAGCGGTCCCATGCATATTTGTCCATCTTGGAGATCAAGCGTCACTCGGAAGAGGATATGGCGTTACTACACACAGAAGCTCTGAAAAATACGGTGAAAAGGCGAAAACAGCTGTTGCAGGATATGTACCCGATACAGTATCCTGGACGCTTAGAGTTGGAACAGAGTGAATGGACGACCATCGAACACGAACAAGAGCGAACATTGATGGAAATTGAAACAACACAAGGGTCGTTTCTGACTGAACAAGAGCAAACACGACAGAAGATGCGTCTAATACAATAACATACGAGAATTGTAAACACACCCAACGCGGCTCTCCCAGGTTGGGTGTGACATACTGCTGCCATAGGCAGATACATCTGCCAGGCTAGACAGACCCATCCCGCCCGGCCCACTATATTCTAATGCATCTGGAATTAAGACGGACACTAAGGGTATTCAAGGCATAGATACCGCATGTTGTAAAACCAATGTACGTATGTACCACTATACATAAGTCATTTTGATCATGGTAACCGGCAGCATGGCTGAGCGGTCTAAGGCGACAATCTTAAGTGCTGGTCCACACATGAAGGGGCGTTGGTTCGAATCCCACTACTGACACCTTTTTTGTTATACCGCGACATGTTGTGAAACCATTGTACATATGTACCAATATATAGGGATACTTTTGACCATTATAGCCAGCTTTGTCAGGATGGCCCTGTGGTCTAAGGCGCCAGTCTCAAGATCCATGATATTTCCTTCACCAGGAGTGTGTGTATACTGGTCTCTACATGCGGGCGTGGGTTCGAAGTAGTGTATAAAGAATAAATTGAGGCCAATTTCACCCGGATGTAGTGACGTCACGGGGAGGATTGAGGAGGAACTAGTGGCGCCATCTGTACACTCTGGACGCAAGGGAGACAACTCGATCTGCCAGAGTTTGGCCGCCATCTTGAATTTTTGAGGCGGTGTGCGCTTGGCGGCCATCTTGAATGTTGTGGAAAAGGGGATGTATTCCTCCGCGGTGGCGGTGATGCGGTCATGCCTCCGCGGAGAAAAAGTAGTCCCTAGACTGGAAATACGCTGCATGGTCCGATGGGGTCGAGTGAGGTATCAAAGTGAAGCTTATGTGAAGGGGCATCTAATGGGCTGGGTGTGGGGTTGAATAGCGTCATTCTGCGCATGCGCGGTGGCCCAAGGGTATGAAAATAGACGTTTTGAGAGCTAGGGGAGTCCCTAATGGTCCGATGGAGTTGAGTGAGGTATCAAAGGGAAGCATTCGTGAAGGGGCATCAGATGGGCTGGGTGCATGTACAATTTTTCCTGAAAAAAAACGGAACACGGACTTTATCGAAAAATCCGGGAAAATGCCTATATGGGGTATGGGGGTATATAGGTCGCCGGGCTTAACGGGGCTTGCCTATCAATAGAGTTATCTCCCCCTAGTTCCAGGGTGGGTGTATGTAAACATTTTCCTGAAAAAATACGGAACACGGACTTTATTCTAAATTACGGGAAAATGCCTATATGGGGTATGGGGGGTATAGGACCCATGTTTGTCCCCCTGGGAAACCTACTTCTAGACATTTGCGGTAGGGTTGTTTGGATTTGTTTTTCACATCTCGTCATTTAGAACATGATAGGAAGTGTCCCGGAGCGAATCGGTGAAATTTTTGAAAAAGTACGATATAGCCCCATATAGTCCCATACTGGGGGTATAGGATCAATGTTTGTCCCCCTGGAAACCTACTTCTATACATTTGCGGTAGGGTTGTTTGGATTTGTTTTTCACGTCTCGTCATTTAGAACACGATAGGAAGTGTCCCGGAGCGAATCGGTGAAATTTTTGAAAAAGTACGATATAGCCCCATATAGTCCCATACTGGGGGGTATAGGACCAATGTTTGTCCCCCTGGGAAACCTACTTCTATACATTTGCGGTAGGGTTGTTTGGATTTGTTTTTCACGTCTCGACATTTAGAACACGATAGGAAGTGTCCCGGAGCGAAACGGTGAAATTTTTGAAAAAAGTCACCGAGGCCTGGGTAGGCCCATAGGCCTATACTGCATGGCTATGGGTGTATAGGGCCAAACGGGGTGGACGTATTGGAGTCTAGGTGGGCCACTAAAGGTCCGATGGGGTCGAATGAGGTATCAGAATGAAGCATTCGTGAAGGTGCATCTGATGGGCTGGGTGTGGGGTTGAAATATCGGCATTCCGCGCATGCGCGGTGGCCAAAGGGTATGAAAATAGACGTTTTGGGATCGAGCGGGGTTTCTAATGGGCCGATGGAGTTGTATGAGGTATCCATGTGAAGCCTAGGTACATGTAAAATTTTTCCTGAAAAAAAAAACGGAAAACGGACTTTACCCCTAAAATAGGGGAAAACCCCTATCACCTCTAGCCAAAAGCATTAATATTGGTCCCCGGGCTTAATGGGACCTGCCTATCAAGTCAATGGGGTGATGTGAATAACAACAAGTTCAGCAATGTTCATACAGTTTATTATCCCCAATGTTACATCATACCCAGGCTGGGGGAGCCGCCCTGGGTATGCTTAGTATGTTCACAGCAAAACAAATTGAAATATCAAACACCATGTTTTATTATTTAACGCACCGTCACATTAGGTACAAGTGTTTACTGAGCTCAAGTCAATGATCAGCATGTAGACATAGAGAGTATGTACGACATGTTATGGTATTCATCAGTGCACGAGTGACGCATTCAACCGATGGCGGTGGTGAATCACCTTGGTAAGGAAAAATGTAACATTGGTCACCCTCTTCACTGCCCACTTGGTGTTGGGTCGTTGTTGTTGGGCCCATCCCAAGACATCCAATTGTTGCACTTGGTCCGCTGGTTGGCCTCACACTAGTCTGTGCCCTATTGACCCTGGCGCTGTGGTATTGACAGTGGGACCTGACTATAAATACGAGGGTCAGACAGAGTGTGTGTCATTCAACGATCGTCACTGGGTCAAGCATGTCACCAGTCCTACGAGCCATCCTTCCCCTTACACCCCGGGTGGGGTTACACGTCTATGAAGATAAAGTCACCTTCGTGGAAGACCGTGGAGATGTTTGCTGGTCGCCCGCTGAGACCGTATCGAATACGGATACGCTACACCGTGACGGCTGGACCAAATTTAAACGGGTGTTGAGCGGCGAGCTCGATGGACACGTCATCCACATAGACAATGCCATCTATGTATACCGTGGACCTTTCTTCCCACGCGTGGGCCGCTACCAAGACCCTACGCGAAGCTTCACCCTAGACCTCGATCTGTGGACAACCTTCGAGAAAGTGGTGCCTATCGTGGACCAGCTGTTTACACCGGACGAGCGGTCATCAGACGAGTTGGAGTGGGCTCGTGCCCTGAGAGAATCGGCGGCAGAACCCAATGAACAACTGTCTAGCCATGAACCCGACGACGATGCCATTGATTACCCGGCTAGACTCAGTCAGCCCAGTGATTTGACCACCTGATCCTTTGATCTCACGGGTTTCTCCCTATAAATACGAGAGACAGTCAACTCTGGTACCATTCACGCACTGACCATGGCGGAGCATATGATACTGGCGTATCTCAGCTTGACCCCTGAGGTTTTCCTGCACGTGTATGCGGATAAGGTCGATATCATGAAGGAGGTGGGAGACATCTGTGATGCGGACCCTACACAACCGTGCCCGGCTCACATTCGTCTGTCCCGAGAGGGCTGGACCAAATTCAAACGCGTGTTGTCTGGTGAACTGGACGGCGACCTCATCCACTTGTGTCACGGTGTGTACATCCGACGCGGCCCTTTCTTTGCTCAATTGGCTCGGCTAGATGGGGGTACAGTGCATTTTACCCTTCACCCTGATCTATGGTCTGCATTGGAAGATGCCGTGGTAGATGTGGATCAAGTGCTTATCAAGCGGTCATCAGACGAGTTGGACTGGTCATTTACCATGGACACTGTGGAAGCCCACGAAGAAAATCAGAAAGAAACTCCGGCCCAAGATATACCCGTTATAAATAAACGATAGAGCCAGGGTCCATCATCATTTGTCACCATGAAGCGCTGGGAGAAGGTGTTGGATAACTTATACTACAGTCCCGACAGTCCGGCGGCCTATAGTGCATTGTCGGCTCTCTATCGAGCGGCCAAACCCCAGGGGATACAACGTGCCCAAGTCCGAGATTGGTTAAGAAAACAAGACACCTATACCTTACATCGATCTGTCCGTCGCCATTTTCTACGGAACCGGGTCATCGTGGGAGGAATAGATGCCCAGTGGCAAGCGGATTTGGTCGATATGAGCGCCTTTGCCAAACACAACGATGGGAATCGGTATATCTTGACGTGCATCGATATCCTATCCAAGTATGCGTGGGTGGTACCCATCCGGACGAAAACGGGGGCGAATCTCATAGCGGCGTTCAAAGACATCTTCAAGACCGGGCGCAAACCTTTGTATTTGCAAACCGACGAAGGCACGGAATTCCTCAACAGACCGTTCCAAGCCTTTCTCAAGAAACAGAAGGTGTTTTTCTTCCATACGTACAACGAGACCAAGGCTTCCGTGGTGGAAAGGTTCAACAGGACATTCAAAGGCCGCATGTATAAATATTTCACCTATAAGAATACAAGGCGGTACATCGATGTTCTCCCGAAACTTGTGAGGGGTTACAATCGAGCCTATCATCGGAGTATAGAGAGAGCCCCCATTACCGTGACCCAACGCAATGAAGCCCAAGTCCGGCGTGTCTTGTACCCCAGGCCATCGCAGCGAACACGAAGGCGGTGTACAAGGTCGGGGACCCTGTACGGATCAGTAAAGTCAAGGGCAAGTTCGAGAAAAGTTACTTGCCCAACTGGAGCGATGAGCACTTCCTGATTAAACGGCGCCTACCCCGACAGCGGCGAGTCTATGAACTGGAAGATCTTCAAGGGGAACCGTTGCTAGGGACGTTTTACGAGACGGAATTACAGCCTGTCGTAAAAACACAGCAAGACTACTACACGGTGGAGCAGATTTTGAAAACGGAACGTCAACGTGGCAAACTGTTTCATTTCGTCAAATGGCAAGGCTGGCCCAGTTCCTTCAATTCCTGGGTCGCTGCCAACCAGGTGAAACGACTATAAAGCCAGACACCACTACCGTCATCCTTCATTCCACGTTCGACCACAGTGCTATGGACAAACAGCAGCTGCCTCTGAACACAGCGTCTCCCAAAACGCGCAAAGTGCAAGTGGGCTTTGTGGTGATATTGCTAACCCTGCTGAGTGTGTTGTACGGAGGTGTGTTTTACGACGTAGCCTATGTCAGCACGTTACTTAACCAACGGAGAACACCAGCCACCAGTGAAACCGGTCTACAGAGACCACCAGTCAACCCCGTAGCGAGCCCAGTCACCACCACCACACCTCGTGTACAAGCCACAACGAGCTCCACACCAAGCTCCACACCTACACCAAGTACAGCCACTACGTCTGAAGACCCACCGGATTTCATCCCTCACAGTGAACAGACAACGACGACCGACGTTGTACCCACCCCCATCATCATCCCTCGCAGTGAACAGACAACGACCACCCACGTTGAACCCACCACTCCAGTTCACTCGTACGAAAATTACAGGAGCGGGTTACCACGACAACGGATACACCTCGAACCATGGACCCTCGGTGGCAGCATCCCTTCACGTGTCTCATCGCAGGACCGACGGGCTCCGGCAAAACGCACTTCGTCCGGAAGCTCCTTCAAAACGCCGACAGCATGATCACCCCACCTATTGCCCGAGTCGTGTGGTGTTACGGAGAATGGCAGGAAGCGTATGCATCAATGACCCACATCACGTTCGTGGAAGGCCTACCCAACCTGACCGATTTGGAACCCGACACCTTGGTGGTTCTGGATGATCTCATGGCGGAGACGGATGCGCGGGTCACCCAACTCTTTACCAAAGGCAGCCACCATCGACGGCTCAGCATCATGTACATTGTGCAGAATCTGTTCAGTAAAAACAAAGAACATCGGAACATCAGCTTAAATGCCCACTACCTGGTGGTCTTCAAAAACCCGAGAGATACCACTCAACTGCTGCACCTGGCGAGACAGATGTATCCCGGCCGCACACCGTTTGCGTTGGAAGCCTTCAAAGATGCGACAACCCCTCAGCACGGGTATATGCTCTTCGACCTCAAGCAAGCCACCCCAGACCATCTTCGACTACGGACCGGCATCTTTCCCGGAGAGACCCACCACGTGTACATACAAAAATAATGTAAACACATCCACAGTGGCGCCCCCAGCTGGAGTGTGTGTTTGATGATGGAGATAATAAAAAGAATGAATACCACAGCAGGGTTGACTTTGTCTCTGAGGTAGATAAAAGGAGCAGAGTTGTGGGTTCTGGCATTAGTTGTACATGATGTCTGCGCGAGTACGGAAGCACGCTCCCACGCTCCGTGTATTGAAGACGGCCCCACCCGAGTTGGTCCGAACCATTGTACGCGGTGCGGACCCTGACCTTGTACGCTGTCTGTGCGAGATCGGGTACAACCTGTTAAAAGGCAACGTACCACTGACTCCGGCTCAGAAGACCAAGTTGACCAAGCATAAGACAGGTCTCCGAACCCTAGTCCAGAAGCGATCGGTCAAACACAAAAGAAAAAGGTGTTACAGAAAGGCGGCTTTCTCGGGCCATCTTAGCACCGTTGGCCGCTTCCGTGTTGGGTCCAGTATTGGGTGGACTCTTCGGCCGACAATGAACCACACGAAAAAATGGTCCTCGTCGAACCACGGTTCCTTCAAAACCTCCAATCGCCCTACCCTGTCCCACCTACGGTGAAGACCATAAACACCCTCGATGGAGAGATGCAACAGATCTTACAGAGACCGGGTTTAAGCGACAGTGAGAAAGTACAACGGTACAATGAGACGCTTCAACGGTGCATGACGTTCATGGACCAATACAAAACCCTGTCTACCCCAGCAACAGCACCACCACCACCACCGCGTGACTTGCCACGACCTGTGCCGCTCCAGCCGCCATTACCAGGGGTAGCCCCACTGCCCCACAGTGGGTGGAAGACGAAGTGCTGAAGAGTGTACCTGCCTCGTTCAAGAAACAAGCTGGCCTGGTATTACAACGGATGAAACAGAATCCTAACATGACTTGGAATGATAAAGGCGAACTACTGGTACAGAATCAGATGGTCCCCGGCACCCACATGACGGATTTAGTGAATGACCTGATGCGTAAACGCACACGGATCCTCGAGGATGGGAGGTCTTCGCTCAAGGCTTGAAAGACATGCATGTACCACAGGAATTGGTGGGAAACCCCCACCGCTGGGCCTTTATGGAGCGAACCCAGCAATCGCCGAGTGGCCCACTACCTTCTTGGGAATCCGAATGGGAACCGGAGTCACCCCCCAAAACTCCACCACCACAACGGGCACCTTCTTTTCAGACCTTTAAAAAACCACCCTCGATCAGGACACCCCACATCTCAAGAGCCGTGACACGTAGTACGAACACGACGCCGGACACAACCGCCCAAGGCCTGGAACACCTATTAAAACCAACAGCAGCAGCAGGACAGCTCAGTCGCCATGTTTTACCTCACCCTACCCAGTAACAGTTCGCTGGATGTGTTTTCTGACAACACCGTGGCCAAGTACGTGACCCAGTTACCGCAACCGTTGCATTTACCTGGACGATGGGAATGTGGCCTCGTGGATATCCAATACCCTTACTCGTGGTACAACGTGCGAGCCAATGAAGTGTGGTACGACGTGACCTACGAAGGAAAAGACATCCGAAGGCCAATACGATACCCGAAGGCCAATACGATACTCCCAAGGAGTTCATGGGTGGGCTGTCAAGACTATTGCATTATAAGACTCTACGGGAGGTCACAAATACTTCAAAACCCATCAAAGCCTATCCCTTCAAGAATCACGTGAACTTCGATTACAACGCACACAACGACAAGGCAGAGCTTATCGTCACCGCCAACGCGAGTGTCGTACTGAGTCCTATCCTACAGCAAATGCTGGGTTTCGATCTACGGACGTTCGCTGGTCCCACCGCCCACCAAGGCGACATCCCGATGGATATGAAGTCGGGTATGTACGGACTCTACGTCTACTCGGACGTGGTGGACAACCACATCGTGGGCGATATCAACACACCTCTGTTACGGGTGGTGCCCATTAAAAGTTGTATGGAGATCAAGTCACCCACAGTTTCACCCACATGCTCTACCTGCCCGTACGACAAACCCACATCAACACGATGACGGTGGATATAAGAGATGACACGGGACGACCGGTGGCATTCGAACGCGGGAAAGTGGTGCTGACACTTCATTTTCGACAAGCACGTGCTCCCCACTTCGCATAATGAAAGTACCTTACGAGTGCGATGCCCGCAGCTATATGGACTATTATGCCCAACAGGCCGGGGGTGGCTTTCCGGTGTTTAGCGGTGCACGCATGCAACGTGGACATGGACTGGGGAACATACTCGGGAGCATCGTCAAAACGTTCCTGCCCTTGGTGACGCGTGGGGTGAAAGCAATCGGCAAACAAGCGGTACGCAGTGGACTGCAAGTGGCCGGTGATGTCTTGGGAGGTACGGCACCCAAAGAAGCCTTGAAACGGCAGGCCAAAGAAGCGGGAGGCGTATTGGTGGCCAAAGCACAACGCACCGTAGGGAATAAAAGACTTGCCCCACCGAGACCACGCACCAGTCGACGACCGACCCAGCGACGACGCACATCGAAGACCCGGGATATCTTTTCTTAAAACATGTCCTTGATCCACGCCGAGTCCTGTCCCTCCACAGACCAGTGTCCTTGATCCACGCCGAGATCATGTCCTTGATCCACGCCGAGTCCTGCCCCCACACAGACCAGTGCCGAACAAGGATTATGGGTGGAGCATCTCCCGCTGTCCAGCATCAACGCAACAGGGCCCATCGAGTTCACCATCAGTAATGCGGAGACGGCCTATGTGGATTTAGCCCATACATACTTGTATGTGAAAGCCAAGATCGTCAATGGAGATGGCACCAGAATCGCCGACCAAACAACGGTGGGCCCGACGAATCTCTGGCTGCACTCGATGTTTCAACAGGTGGATATATTTCTCAGCGACAAACTCATCAGTGACTCGACCAACACGTACCCCTATCGAGCCTACATCGAGACGCTGTTGTCGCATGAGCGAGAGGCTAAAAAATCTCAACAGACGGCCGCTTTATTCTACCAGGACAAAGCCGAGCACATGGGCGCAGAGAACGACAATACGGGATATAGCAAACGGAAGGCTTTGACCGCGAACGGCGTCTCGGTGGATATGATCGGTCGACTGCACGCAGATGTTCATGCAAGACCGATACCTCTTGAACAAGATCCCCATCAAAATCCGACTGATACGGGCGCCTGCGACCTTCGCCTTGATGGCCACTAACGTAGAGGCGCATGCAGCTGACTATAAGATTGTCATCGAAGACGCAGTCCTGTATGTCCGAAAAGTGAAACCGAATCCAGCTGTTCAATTGGGACACATGAAAGCCTTGGAAACAAAACCAGCCCAGTACCCTATCCGACGTGTACAAACCAAAGTATTCTCTGTGTCTGCTGGAAATATGAGCGCCAACAAAGAAAACCTGTTCCTGGGGGAACTACCCAAGCGATTGATCCTGGCATGTGTGGAAAATACCAGTTTCAGTGGAGCCTACCCAGAGAATCCATTTGACTTTAAACATTTCGGCATCAATTTTGTGGCCCTGCATGTGGATGGACAACAGGTGCCAGCCACGGCCTTAACACCGAACTTTGGGCGCGCGAATTTCATTCGAGCCTATCAGAGCCTGTTTACAGCCACCGGTCAAATCAACCAGGACGAAGGGAATTTCATCAGTCGGGAGGACTACGGGAACGGATATACGTTGTTCTGTTTCGATCTGACCCCTACCTTAGAGAACGACCATCAGCTGGCCCTGGCCAAGCAAGGCAATTTACGGTTGGAAATCCACTTTCTACGAGCCCTCCGGAGCACCGTCAATGTGATCTGCTACGCCGAGTTTGACAGCATCATTCAAGTGGACAAAGCGCGCAACGTGCTGTATGACTTCTCCACCTAACATGGATACAGACCAGATAACCACCGTGCTGGAGAATGACCCAGGGACACGTATG
>JAVTVY010032967.1:0-14301 GCA_036873755.1 Hanleya hanleyi
AGACGTGGTGTTGGAACAGTCAAACGTTGCAAAAGCCTGACCAGTAGCGTGTGCGGACAATATTGCTTGTTTTACCTGTACCATCGATGCCGGGGAAGACCCTTATCTACCATCGTACAGATGTTTGACGAGTACTCCAAGGCCGAGGACCGCGATGTACTCGTCTATGACTGGGCCGCCCATCATTTCAATGTACAAGCCCCATTCTGGGCTTGAATTATTTCAATGTACATACGCCCGCTGTTCTGGGCTTCAGTTAATGACAAGCCCCTTGTTCTGGGCTTCAGTTAATGACAAGCCCCTTGTTCTGGGCTTCAGTTAATGACAAGCCCCTTGTTCTGGGCTTGAGTTTTCACGTGGTTGTTCTCACGTTGTTGTTGTTCAATGAATAAAAAAAAAAATGAGATCTCACCAAAAAACCCTGTCTTGTGTGTTTTATTCCTAATGCATCAATGCCCAATGTGGGGATTCAGTCAAACTGAAATCAGTGGTGTAGGATGGGGCCAAAATGTAACCCATCAAGGTTAGAATGCAAGAGCACTATAGTAAAAAATAGAGAGCCAATGAAATCAGCCTACAGACCAAGTACGTGTCTTTGGTCTAGGTTTGGAGCGGGCATTTCATTGAGGTACGTGTATACGGTGAGTGAAAAGACTCGTCCAACACGTATAGATTATGTTGATGACTATAAGTTCTAGGTAACCCATCAACGTTAGAATGCAAGAGCACTATAGTAAAAATAGAGAGCCAATGAAATCAGCCTACAGACCAAGTACGTGTCTTTGGTCTAGGTTTGGAGCGGGCATTTCATTGAGGTACGTGTATACGGTGAGTGAAGAGACTCGTCCAACACGTATAGATTATGACTATAAGTTCTATTAGCCAATCAGTGGCCTAGAATGGAGCCAAAGGTAACCCATCCATGTCCAGAAAAATATTACCCGGGTGTACAAGAACCCAGATGTAGGCGCGGACGTCAGCGAAAGCACACCGTGAATACCCCAATTCGATTGGCTGATTGTTCGACCGCTGATTGGTTCTTTTTTCTCGACCGCTGATTGGCTCTTTTTCTCGACCGCTGATTGGCTCTTTTTCTCGACCGCTGATTGGTCCACATGGAACTGCCCATCTTTCCCAGGTTCATCTAGAATCCCCCTTTTTTTTGTGCTCAAGCTCTGACTATAGCGATACTGCAACATTGTCTCATTGGACATTGGACCGTCTGACCTGGAGGTGACCCTTTGACCTTTTGACCCGCGCGCGCGCGCGCACTGCCGGGGATGACGCGGGATGACGCGCGCGCGCTGCGGGGCGCTGGGGCGGGAAAACACCCCGGCGGTTGAACATTGGAACTCTTGTGGGTTTGGAGGATGAACATACGGACGTCTAAGGGAAAAAATTGGAACTCTTCTATGTTCGAAAGTGAAAACCGGGAAGTGACGTCACAACCTCCACGTCACCTGCGTATATACTCCTGTAAAATAGAGCCGATTTTATTTCTTTGGAAGGGACAAGGTCAATAAGACTTGCGCTTTTTATACTACTAAACTGTGAAGTAGATTACATCTTACATAGGCCTTAAGGCCGTGATATGCATATGAAGCATTCTGGGGCATGGTCAGTACTTCCCAATTTTCCCTTTGTCTACTACTCGCCGATTTTTTTATTTTTATTATTATTTTCGGTACTTTCAAATTTTTTTCCATCGTATTCTACATGATCAACCTCATAGCTCATAGTAAAAGCCATAAAAAAAACGATCACCCCTATACCCATACAGGCCAAATAAATTGTTTGGTGCTAATGCTGTCTTTGGATTATGGACGAGAAAATTCTTTAAAAGACGACGGCTTGATATTGAATGAAGGATTAGACAAAAGTCATAACGTATGAATAACATTGGAATCTACAGGATATTAAACCAATTAGATCATAAACATCGGCCGTAGGCCGGTAAGTGGAGTCGACCCCTTAAGCGAAACAGCTGTTGCGTTGCCATTAGCAACGACACGTACACATGTGTTGGCTTCACATCGCATCGGCTGGAACAGATGCCGCTTTATTGAAAAATAACACCTTTTAGGCAGCAATCTGGCTAGCAAGGTAAGCAATGTAAGCCTTAACACTTATATTTTCATTGGATGCAAGGTTGTCTTGAGAAATATATCTCTAAATATGATTAATTATCGATTGTCTATCACGACAAACTAACACTCCGCTGAACAAAATATAACCAATATGGCTGCCGTCCGAAGCTCGAAGACAGAAAATTGTCAAACTTCACAAATTAATATCTCAACAATTACAACATCTTACGAGCTGGTACTTCAGGACTAAATCATAAAATATCTGTACTTTCTAACCTTAGCAGAATTCGTCATGAAATTATTTAGAAATAGTTCATTCGCGCACTTTTTGTGACGCACTAAAACGAAGTTGACAGTTGTTTTTTAGTATAGGCTGGTATGGTGTGCAGAATGTGGGTGTTTGTTTACATTCTGCAAATCGAACTAATTTTAAAATTAACCATAATATGTACTGAGTAGGTAATAATTTAAATTTTCGCCACACTACCATCTATTTATCCATTGGGAGGAGGGGGAGGGGGCGGGGGACATTTCCTAGCATGGATATTATTAAAAATTAATGTATATTACATACGTGTACGACGTTGATTGGTGTTACTCTGTGATACTGGTCAATGATACTGGTCAGGCAGATGATTACACACAGGCAGTGATCAGGGAGGTCCGTTAGGCAGGCGGGCAGGTCTTTGGATTATGGACGAGAAAATTCTTTAAAAGACGACGGCTTGATATTGAATGAAGGATTAGACAAAAGTCATAACGTATGAATAACATTGGAATCTACAGGATATTAAACCAATTAGATCATAAACATCGGCCGTAGGCCGGTAAGTGGAGTCGACCCCTTAAGCGAAACAGCTGTTGCGTTGCCATTAGCAACGACACGTACACATGTGTTGGCTTCACATCGCATCGGCGGGAACAGATGCCGCTTTATTGAAAAATAACACCTTTTAGGCAGCAATCTGGCTAGCAAGGTAAGCAATGTAAGCCTTAACACTTATATTTTCATTGGATGCAAGGTTGTCTTGAGAAATATATCTCTAAATATGATTAATTATCGATTGTCTATGACGACAAACTAACACTCCGCTGAACAAAATATAACCAATATGGCTGCCGTCCGAAGCTCGAAGACAGAAAATTGTCAAACTTCACAAATATCTCAACAATTACAACATCTTACGAGCTGGTACTTCAGGACTAAATCATAAAATATCTGTACTTTCTAACCTTAGCAGAATTCGTCATGAAATTATTTAGAAATAGTTCATTCGCGCACTTTTTGTGACGCACTAAAACGAAGTTGACAGTTGTTTTTAGTATAGGCTGGTATGGTGTGCAGAATGTGGGTGTTTGTTTACATTCTGCAAATCGAACTAATTTTAAAATTAACCATAATATGTACTGAGTAGGTAATAATTTAAATTTTCGCCACACTACCATCTATTTATCCATTGGGAGGAGGGGGAGGGGGAGGGGGACATTTCCTAGCATGGATATTATTAAAAATTAATGTATATTACACACGTGTACGACGTTGATTGGTGTTACTCTGTGATACTGGTCAATGATACTGGTCAGGCAGATGATTACACACAGGCAGTGATCAGGGAGGTCCGTTAGGCAGGCGGGCAGGAAAATCGGTGAGGCAGGCAGACAGGTCAGGTAAGTCAGATTGAAATACACCCCTTTCCCTAAAAATGGACTCCTTTTATATCCAATTGACCTCATTTGCATATTTTCAGCGGACAACAGGCCGCCATCTTGAAACACACCACCCCTAACACACACAAACAAGCCGCCATCTTGAAAAAACCCAAAGACCTCATTTGCATATTTTCAGCGGACAACAGGCCGCCATCTTGAAAACGACCACCCCTAACACACACAAACAAGCCGCCATCTTGAAAACGACGCCCAAAGACCTCATTTGCATATTTTCAGCGGACAACAGGCCGCCATCTTGAAAACGACCACCCCTAACACACACAAACAAGCCGCCATCTTGAAACACATATGCAAATGAGGGCTGGGGATCGGGAAAGTGACATGCTGGGGATCTTGAAACACATATGCAAATGAGGGCTGGGGATCGGGAAAGTGACATGCTGGGGATCTTGAAACACATATGCAAATGAGGGCTGGGGATCGGGAAAGTGACATGCTGGGGATCTTGAAAAGAACATATGCAAATGAGGGCTGGGGAAAAACCCATTACACACACAAACAAGCCGCCATCTTGAAACCGACCACCCCTACCCTACAAAAACAAGCCGCCATCTTGAATACGACCACCCCTAACCTACAAAAACAAGCCGCCATCTTGAAACCCACCACCCCCACCCTACAAAAACAAGCCGCCATCTTGAACATATGCAAATGAGGGCTGGGGAAAACCCATAACACACACAAACAAGCCGCCATCTTGAATACGACCACCCTACCCATACAAAAACAAGCCGCCATCTTGAATACGACCACCCCTAACATACAAAAACAAGCCGCCATCTTGAATCCGACCACCCCTAACCTACAAAAACAAGCCGCCATCTTGAATCCGACCACCCCCACCATACAAAAGCAAGCCGCCATCTTGAATATACCCAATGAACCCAATGACCTCATTTGCATAAAACTCATTTGCATAGACTCACGCATGCGCACACACATAGCCACGCCCCCAAAATAAATTCTGCGCATGCGCAGTGGGGAGCTTTATGTAACAGATCAAAGCTACCTACTACTACCCTGGCTGTCCAAATAAGTCACCTCCATGTCATCCTCTGACTCGTCCGACATGACGAGTCAGTGGACCCACATAAACACACAAAGATGGCGATGAAGTGCTATACAAGACGACACGAAAGACAGGTTACACAAAGAAAGCGGTTACAAAGACAAGTCCCTGGGGCGACTCAGGGAAGAAAAAAAACAAAAAGGAGCCCAAATTAGCAGTGCGGAGTGACTGTGCAAAATGGATATGATTGACTAGAATTGTATATATATATAAATCTGTATAAACACAAAGACAAAGCAAACTTAATGCACGAAAGGATACCAAACCAGAACTCTGAAGAGACGTCCTTCCTTGCTGACGGTCTGCCAAAAAAAACTATGACCTCAGTCTCAGTATATCTCTGGAATGGTGCTGACCACGCTCCCGCTGGCTTTATACTGAAATACAGTATATTTTCATTGGCTGTTTCAACCTAGGTGATGCTGGCTTCATTGGTTCTTTTTAGCGATAGCGGATTGGCTCTTTTTATAGACAGCGGATTGGCTCTTATTCGGGTCTGCTGATTGGTCAATATAGTAGACCCCAACCCTTCCTGGGTTAATTTACAATCCTTCATTTTGCACCAAAATTCGCACTGGCCAATTCCCATGTTAAATGATTGCGTGTATTGATAACATTAGAGTCGATGCTGATTGGTGGCCTACAAGGTGCCTACGCCGAGGTCCGCGCGACCACCCTTCCTGGGTTAACTTACAATCCACATATTTTGCACGAAAATTTACCTAGTGTCAATTCCAACGTTAAATGATTGCATGTATTGATATAACATTACGGTTGGCCCTGAAAAGGGTCTTTGGAACATGTACAGCACTGTATTGGCGCCATTCCTGGGTGTCGTCAGAATCTTCATTTTGCACCAAATTCACCTAGTGTCAATTCCTATGTTAAATGATTGCGTGTATTGATAACATTAGAGTCGATGCTGATTGGTGGCCTACAAGGTGCCTACGCCGAGGTCCGCGCGACCACCCTTCCTGGGTTAACTTACAATCCACATATTTTGCACGAAAATTCACCTAGTGTCAATTCCTACGTTAAATGATTGCATGTATTGATATAACATTACGGTTGGCCCTGAAAAGGGTCTTTGGAACATGTACACCACTGTATTGGCGCCATTCCTGGGTGTCGTCAGAATCTCTTCATTTTGCACCAAATTCACACTAGTCAATTCCTATGTTAAATGATTGCGTGTATTGAGATAACATTAGAGTCGATGCTGATTGGTGGTCTACAAGGTGCCTACGCCGAGGTCCGCGCGACCACCCTTCCTGGGTTAACTCACAATCCACATATTTTGCACGAAAATTCACCTAGTGTCAAATTCCTACGTTAAATGATTGCATGTATTGATATAACATTACGGTTGGCCCTGAAAAGGGTCTTTGGAACATGTACAGCACTGTATTGGCGCCATTCCTGGGTGTCGTCAGAATCTCTTCATTTTGCACCAAATTCACCTAGTGTCAATTTCTATGTTAAATGATTTCGTGTATTGATAACATTAGAGTCGATGCTGATTGGTGGCCTACAAGGTGCCTACGCCGAGGTCCGCGCGACCACCCTTCCTGGGTTAACTTACAATCCACATATTTTGCACGAAAATTCACCTAGTGTCAATTCCTACGTTACAGGCAGGTTTTGAATTTAGGTGGCGCTCACTTTGTAAAAAGTATGTGCGCCACTATCTGTGCATTGAGTTTGCTTATATGATGAATAAATATATTAAATACTATACGATGATTTGTAAATATATATATGTATATAAGCAATCAATGTGAGTTTAAACCACAGGAAGGCGATGCAGAAAAGGGAACACGATGATATATTATTATATGCAAGTACACCAGGAATTAAGAATCCAACGACCCTTTGATAAAATCAGGATTAAAAAGGCCATAAAATACTATATGAACCCGAGAAAGGGATATAAACATATACACAAATTATTAAAGACGTGTCAAAAATGACAAGCCAATTCCTACGTTAACTGATTGCATGTATTGATATAACATTAGAGTCGATGTACACAGCGCTGATTGGTGGTCTACAAGGTGCCTACGCCGAGGTCCGCGCGACCACCCTTCCTGGGTTAACTCACAATCCACATATTTTGCACCAAATTCATCTAGTGTCAATTCCCAGGTTAAATGATTGCGTGTGTTGATAACATTACAACCCGAATCATCACGGACTTTCACGAAGGGTGAGGATAGAATAAAAACTATAACGTATACGGGTACGGATAGAGAGAGGTGCGAAAAAACCCTATAACGTGTACGGCTACGGACTAGGGTTTTTTAATAGACACGAGTCATCACGGGCTTTCACGAAGGGGAGAAATGCATCCCCTTCGATATATACAGACTTGCCTCGTCGATGTTCAATAAAATTCATGAAAAAACACAAAAATGATGGTTTTTTTACTTTTTTTATTTAAGTCAACAAGAATGTATAGAATATGTACAAATAGAATACAGGTGGTATGTACAATAGAATAGTAGTGGTATATACAAGTGGTACAAAAAAGTTCTCTCAGGAATAGGATTCGAACCTACGTCCGGCATTTCGCCGACCAGCACTTAATACCGGCGCCTTAGACCACTCGGCCATCCTGACTTTTACAGTTTTAACTGGTGTATCAACAGTCATATAGTGTGTGTTCGACATTTTTTCACAAGTCCAAGTAAGTGGTGCTCACACCATCGGCCAGCACTTCCCGTTTCGGGTAAAAGAAAGTAAAGGCGTCTCGTTGCTGGATGTACGTCCGCATCTGGTGGTCCACTACCCGAAATCCTCGGTTAGTTCCACTCGCACTGGCCTGGCTTTGCAGCACGTTCAAGTACAAGGCTTTGTCGATGTTGGGATCGCGCCGGTTCACCCCTTTGCAGCTAAAATGGCTGAAATTACCTCTATATAGGGGTCAAAACATGTTCAATTTACGCATTTTTCGATTTTAAAAATGGCCGCAACAAAAAACCGCCATTTTCCCTCAGGGCCGGCACCTGATCACTACTTACGCCACATTCCCGCCACAAATTACCTCTACATCCGGGTGAAAACATGTTTAATTTACGCTTTATATACTACTAAGCGTGGAACTGAAGATTAAATCGATGACCATGGGCCTCTCCTCCTACTCCGCTTAGGTGTGGCGCGGGATAGGGTGGGACGAGAGACCTGGGGTTTTCACTACCTGAGATTCCATGGGCCAGCTGGGGTTTTCACTACCTGAGATTCCATGGGCCAGGCTTACACCCTACAGTAGAATGGGTCGACTGCGCATGCGCGATGAGTAGTATAGAAAGGGCACGCGATCCCCCTATCCCTATACGTGTGGCGCGGGATAGGGTGGGGCGAGAGACCTGGGGTTTTCACTACCTCAGAATGGGTCGACTGCCCATGCGCGATGAGTAGTGCGCGATGATCGAGTAGTATAGAAAGGGCACGCGATCTCCCTATCTTCCTTAATCACAAAGATACTAACAACGTATTCGTAAGGAATAAGAAATATACCTACAAAATTAATTCGTAGCGTGATACCTCACATTGGTGCTCTATTACCTCGCCAACATTGGAACAAAGTTTGAGGCAAACATCGACGGCATCGACCAAATGTCGACGTTTGTAGGAAACGTTTTAATAATCCAAGAATACTTTCTATAGTCTGAAATCTGATACTAATTCAATGAGCAAATTGACCGTCGTGTATGGTTGGCGCTAGTGGACAAAATTTCACAAATAACCCTCGGGCTAATTCGATTTAATCCTAGGACTAAATCGACCAATTGTGATACATTTCCTACACTCCGGATTGTATTCATTTAGTTCCCGGACTAAACGATTTAGTCCCCGGGTTGATTTAATCCAATCCCCTGACTCAATGATTTAATGCTCGGCAGTGGATGATTTAAACCGGGAACTATTAGCCCACGGACTAAATGCAGTTAACCCTAGATCTAATTCGTTTTACTTGGGGCTAAATTGAACAAATGTATTAGGCTACATCCCCTATACCTCCTCGGGGTATACACATTTAGCTCTCGGACTAAACGCGTTGGGAAGAAATCATCAAAATACTGACAAGGGTGGGAACTTTTGATTAATCGGATTTTCGGATATAAATCCTCTTGAATACCATACAAGTAGAGCGGCATGCACTCGCGCTCCCAAAGTACTGTCGTTATCAAGATCAGCCATCATTCACACTGAAATTAGTACCAATTATATTCCACGTGGCCATCTTCTAAACTTATTCTTGATTGGTCGGTGCAATATGCGGTCTAGAAACGCACATTTGATTGGACAATCTGAAGTAATCGCTTGTGGAGAATTTGAACAGATATTCACGGACCCTGAGAAGCGAGACCCTTTTTAACCCTACCTGGCCTGGGGTAGGGACTTTCCGCCCCCGCCCCCCCCCACCCCACTTGTTGGTTTTTTTCTCCTATCTCCGGAACGACAAAAAATGAGAGCTGAAACTTCATGACTTCTTAGATCATCATATTGGGGTCATTTTGAGCCTATTTGCACGACCCCCCCCCGAGCAGAGAATCGTGGGTAAATTTAAAATGGCGGCCATGTGGGGGTACCAGAAAAATGATGTTTTCGTCATATTTCTTCAAAAATTACGCAAAAATTCAGCATGTTGATTCTACGCGGTTCTATGCCTTTTACTGAAACAATATGTTTTAGTATCGCCACAAAACACCCCTGATTCGTTTCCCCTCCCTCCCCTCCCCCATTAACCCTACCAGGCCTGGGGGAGGGGGAGCCAAAATGCCACCCTACCAAACTTTCTGCGCTATCTCAGGAACGACAAAAATGGAGAGCTGAATCTCCCT
This sequence comes from Hanleya hanleyi, assembly GCA_036873755.1. Lineage (NCBI taxonomy): Eukaryota > Metazoa > Mollusca > Polyplacophora > Lepidopleurida > Hanleyidae > Hanleya > Hanleya hanleyi. The sequence goes on from JAVTVY010032967.1 coordinate 9,732, forward strand.
CACTTGATAGGTTATCATATTGGAGTCATTTTGAGCCTATTGGCATAACCTCCCGAGCAGGGAATCATGGATAAATTTAAAATGGCGCCCAAGTGGGGTACCAGAAAAGGTGATGTTTTCGTCATATTTCTTCAAAAAAAATCCTTTTCTGAATGGAAAATGGGTAAAACCTATTTTATTTCATATCATATTATTATTTACTCATTTATCATGCAGTTTTTGCGTAGAAAAATTCTGACCGAAAAATCGTCCAAAAATGCTCTTTTTGAAAATGACGTCACAGTGACGTCATCATGGCAGCAATCTTGGATTTTTCACATTTTCTTGTAGAAATTGACCTAAAGATATAGTGTGGTAAGTTTCCGCCCTCTAGCCTTAGCGATAGCGAAAATATATAGCCCTTTGTTCATCGACGGGACTTAAAAGTCCCACCCCCTCACAAGTCACAAACCTGCCGTCGGGGCATTTATGTACACACGTAAGGTTATCTCCGCCTATCTGAAACAAACTATAGCGAGCTGAGTAGTAGGGTCTACCATTTTCGAGTATCGTTTTCCAGGGAGGTAACTCTTGGTGCCCTTTTTCCCAGGTTAAAGGTATAGGGGACGCCACATCGCCTTTCACCTCTGTGGCGTCTGTGGCGCCAGGGGGCGCCACCAGCTCAAGGTCACGTGGAGGTCAAACGTAGTTCCGGCAACCTCTAACCTTTGTATTCCTCCGCGGACAGAAAGTAGTCTCAGTGAGTTTTTCCCACAATGTCGTGGGTGATCAAATTCTCCGGCAATCTTCAGGGGCGAGAGGGGTCCCTAGTGTACCGATGGGGTTGTATGAGGTATCAATGTGAAGCATTCGTGAAGGGGCATCTGATGGGGGTGTGTGGGGTTGAAATATCGTCATTCTGCGCATGCGCGGTAGACCAAGGGTATGGAAATAGACGTTTTGGGGTCTAGGGGAGCCCCTAGTGGTCCGATGGGGTTGTATGGGGTATCAATGTGAAGCCTATGTGAGGGGACATCCGAGGGGCTGGGTGTGGGGTTGGAATATGGTTATTCTGCGCATGCGCGGTAGACCAAGGGTATGGAAATAGCCGTTTTGGGATCTAGGGGAGCCCCTAATGGACCGATGGGGTCGAGTGAGGTATCAATGTGAAGCCTATGTGAGGGGGCATCCCACTGGCTGGGTGTGGGGTTGAAATATCGTCATTCTGCGCATGCGCAATAGAGAAAGGATATGAAAATAGACGTTTTGGGATCTAGGGCAGCCACTAATGGGTCGATGGTGTCGTATGAGGTATCGATGTGAAGCCTATGTGAGGGGGCATCCCACTGGATGGATGTGGGGTCGAAATATCGTCATTCTGCGCATGCGAAATAGAGAAAGGGTATGAAAATAGATGTTTTTGGGATGTAGGTGAGCCCCTAATGAGCCGATGGAGTTCAGTGAGGTATCAATGTGAAGCCCAGGTGAGGGGGCATCCGATTGGACTAGTGTCTCGGCCGTTGTCCACATTCTGCGCATGCGCAGACAGGAAATTCTGGGAAAAGGGTGTGAACATAGACGTTTTAGGGTTTAGGTGAGCCCCTAATGATCCTATGGTGTCGTATGAGGTATCAGTGTGAAGCTGTCGTGAGGGAGCATCCGCCTGGGCTAGTGTGTCGTTCGTTGTCAATAGTCGGCGCATGCGCAGTCTGGCCGTAGTATAGAAATAGACGTGTTGGGGTTTAGGTAGGCCCCTAATGGTCTGATGAGATCGAGTGAGGTATCAATGTGAAGCAGTCGTGAGGGAGTATCCGACGGGGTGGGTGTGACGTGGAACTGACGTCATTCTGCGCATGCGCAGTAGAGAAAGTGTGTGGAAATAGACATTTTGGCGCCAACAGGGGTCACTATGGGTCCGATGGAGTCGCATGAGGTCTTATGTTGAAGCTCTTGTTAAGCAGCATCCGATTGGACTCAGGGTTCGTCCGTGTTCATTAACCTGGGAAGGATGGGCAGTTCCATTTGGACCAATCAGCGGTCGAGAAAAAGAGCCAATGAGCGATCGATAAAAGAACCAATGGACGGGTACCAGAATTTCGCTCACGTCTGCGCCTACATACGGGTACTGGGATGCTTTCGCCTACGTCCGCGCCTACATCCGGGTTCTTGTACACCCGGGTAATGTTTTCTGGACATGGATGGGTTACCTTTGGCTCCATTCTAGGCCACTGATTGGCTAATACGGTGTTCAAAGCCAGTTTCATGCATTATGCTCATATAGAAAACACACAAGACAGGGTTTTTTGGTGAGATCTCATAGCTCTCGGGGTGTACATCCCGATTTGAGGGATGTTCACGTCATCTGTGACGTCATCGGTGACGTCATCAGTAGGAGTAGTAGCGAAATTGGGCATTTTGGGGCAGTGAAGGAAGATATTTGGTGCAGAGATGGACCAGCCATATCTGTCACACATTACACCACATCTTTGTTGTGTTATACCACATCTGTCCTGCATTATACCATATATGTCCTGTATTATACCATACCTGTCCTATGTTATACAATATCTGTCCTGTATTATACCAAATCTGTCCTGTATTGTACCCTATTTGTTCTCTATTATACCATATATGTCCTGTATTATACCAAATCTGCCCTGTATTATACAGTATCTGTCCTGTATTATACCAAATCTGTGCTGAATTATACCAAATCTGTGCTGTATTATACAATATCTGTCCTGTGTTATACCATATCTGTGCTGTATTATACAATATCTGTCCTGTATTATACAATATCTGTCCAGTATTCTGCAATATATGTTCTGTATTATATCAAATCTGTCCTGTATTATACAGTATCTGTCCTGTATTGTACCATATATGTCCTGTATTATACCATATCTGCTCCGTATTATACAATATTTCTCCTCTATTATACCATATCGGTGCTGCATTATACCATATCTGTCCTGTATTGTACCATATATGTCCTGTATTATACCAAATCTGTGCTGTATTATACAATATTTGCCCTCTATTATACCATATCTGTGCTTTATTATACCATATCTGTCCTGAATTATACCATATCTGTGCTGTATTATGCAATATCTGTCCTGTGTTATACAATATCTGTCCTGTATTATACCAAATCTGTCCTGTTTTGTACCATATTTGTCCTGTATTATACAATATATGCTCTGTATTATACCAAATCAGTGCTGTATTATACAGTATCTGTCCTGTATTATACCAAATCTGTGCTGTATTATACACAATATATGTTCTGTATTATACCAAATCTGTCCTGTATTATACGGTATATGTCCTGTATTATACCAAATCTGTGCTGTATTATGCCATATCTGTCCTGTATTGTACCATATATGTCCTGTATTATACAATATATGTTCTGTATTGTAAAATCGGATAGCCGTTGTCGTGAATAACAACAAGTTCAGTAATGTTCATACAGTTTATTATCCCCAATGTTACATCATACCCAGGCTGGGGGAGCCGCCCTGGGCATGTTTGGTATGTTCACAGCAAAACAAATTGAAATATCAAACACCATGTTTTATTATTTAACGCACCGTCACATTAGGTACAAGTGTTTACTGAGTTCAAGTCAACGATCAGCATGTAGACATATAGAGTATGTACGGCATGTTATGGTATTCATCAGTGCATGGGTGAAGCATTCAGCCGATGGGGTGGTCGGTCAGCTTGGTAACGAAAAACGTAACATTGGTCACCTTCTCCACTGTCCACTTGGTGTTGGGGCGTTGTTGTTGGGCCCATTCCAAGGGATCCACATGTGTCCAGTTTCTTCAGCATCGTCTCTAGCGACACTCGGTTAATGATGGTAAACGGTTGGTCAAATACCTGGATGTTCCTGCTCGGGTAAAAGTATCGGATTTGGACTGTCTCCTTATGCTGCAGCACATAACCAAACGCCAGATTCAATCTGAAGGCCGTAGTTTGGTCGTTGAAGATGGCTTCCACGTAGCTGCGTAGACGGGCGAGGTCGGTCAGTCGGAAATTGTAGATATCTTGAATAGGGCGATGACGGTTGAAACATTGCCGTATCATGGAGCAATGGCCCCGATAGATGTCACTCACTGGATGGGCGTCCTGTAACAGATCGCTAGAAACATTTATGGGCTCGTCCAGAAAATGTTCGATGTTGTCAGGCGTATGACTCGAAACCGTAACGGTGGGGTCCGGCTGGATATTCAGGCTTTTCTGAACTGTGGGTATAGGCGGGCTCTCCGTCATCGCATCACCAGTGGCGTTCGTCTCCCCGGGTTCATCTTCACTGGGTCTGACCTTCCACGGCTCCTCTTCAGTGGAAAGTTGTCGCCCAAACCGTAGAGACGGGGCATGAATCAAACGCTGATGGCGTCTTAACTGACTGCGTCGTTTGAAGAGTTGACCACAATCCTTACAGTGTTCTGTCGCGCCCTCGTGGAATGAGCGTTCGTGGCGCAGTAAAGGATCCTTCCGATTAAATGACCGTGCGCAGGTTATACAAGTATACCATGCATCGTTGTGGGCGGAGGCCTTGTGGCGGTGCAAGTCGTGCAGA
>JAVTVY010032968.1:0-15259 GCA_036873755.1 Hanleya hanleyi
ATATGGTAACAAAGCCGCGCTACCCTTCCCATTTACAAGCCCACAAATGGTCTTCCGTTCAGTTAGTGAGGAATGGATTCTACTGTGAAGTGGAACAATCTGTCTTTCAGACTGACTGAGCAGACAGTCGAATACTGGGTGCCGTCCGTTTCTCCGAACAACAACTCTTCAGAATATAATTTACGAAATAGGGCTTCACTCTTCCAATTGAACAGAATGTATTTATGTTTTTCGAACAAGAGAATTTCTCAAAATGGATTGGAACCTCTCTTGCTATACTCAGGCAGGGCTTTCCCAGCTTACATGTGTATCAATAACAAGCGCCATAGAAACCCACTTACTGTTACTGTATCCAGTGGATGCTGTTCGTTCGCTACTGAAACTAAACATGGAAGTATGATGGCGATACATGCACATCCAAAACCAAAGCCCCAGACACCATAAGCAAAATATATGTGAAATGTAACGTCTCATTCAGCAATAATCCGGCTATATACAGATGAATAAACCAGACAAAAGTGACGCGCTCGACTTCAGATTCTGCCATCGGTGAGACGCGTGGGCCATTGGTCAGGCTTCCGAGTAAAGTTCGTACTTTATTCGAAGCGTATAGCCTGGCGTATGGCGGGAATTATAAGTCGTAGTTGTAATAATGTATGTGGGCTACGGGATATAGATTGGTGGAATATATAAGGATTACAGAAGCGCAGTATGCCTATTGCTTTGATTAGATTTTGAAGTATTACTTCAGTTCAATGCATTACAACTGTAACATGTTCTCCAGAGAGAGGAGGCTATTTAGGGTGCTTGAACATTGTTTTCGGAAGGCAGATAAAAGACCGAAGTAGACGCCACTGAATGAATGATGGCGAAAGATGAAACTTTAATTTATTTAAGGAATCAGCCAGATAAAATTTTGTTGATATAACCGTAAATGCAATTATTGTATTGGTCATAGCTCATACTACTGTAGCCGTTCAGTTGGTCAGTTGTGCCGGTGTAATCAGCACGGGATATAGATTGGTGAGATACGTAAGGCTTTGCGTTTATAAATTCGGAAACGTCAGAGTGAGTCACAGGAGTACCTAACGAATGGCAAATTAGATTTTAGGAGTGAAAAATTCAGAATGGTTGAACACAATCCCTAGACCGATGTGGAGGCTTAGAATGTCCGGTGGATGAGGGTGTCCCGCTCCTTTTTTCTAAGCCAGACATTTCTCTCCGCTTTAAAGATAAATGTCCGTCCTCAGTTTTTATAGACAAGGGACACGCTTAGCCAGAACATTCTTTTCCTTCACACCGGCACAACTGACCAACTGAACGGTTACAGTAGTATGAGCTATGACCAATACAATAATTGCATTTACGGTTATATCAACAAAATTTTATCTGGCTGATTCCTTAAATAAATTAAAGTTAAATATATAAATTACCAATATACGAGTTGTCAGAGCATTTCCATCATAGCTCTCTAGATTTGTATCTAATACCGCTTATGCCGGTGCTAGGGGCCGTGTGGTCATATCATCCAAGTTGCCACAGGAACAGGTACAATAAAAGCGTACCTGAGATCCAACACATATCACGAATCGTTAGATTCTTGGTATGTGCTTTAGAATAGGTTAACCGGAAGACTATACTGTGAATTACAAGCGTCTGGTCCGTCATTCATAATTCAGCCGTCGTCCATTAGAGAATATCCGCGTCCATAATCAAAAGACCTATTCCATATTCCATATAACAGTATTAGCACCAAATTCAAAAAGACAATCATAGTATACATAAACATAGGCTTGTTTCCTGCAAGAGAGAAGCGGTCAACAGTTTTCAACGATGCCGGCAAGACATCATGATGTTCCAAAAATATCAAATCCGTATCGCTGATCAGTATTCTTAATCCATAATATTCGTTGTACAGTCGTCATCTAAAGAATGATGTATCTCAGTCACGCTTTGATTGTGACTGTTCATATGAGTACATGGGTTCATATACGGCCCCTAGCCCCGGGTTAAGCGGAATTAGACACAAGTTAGGGGTCACGTCCAATTAATCGAGGCACTTTCTCGATGCCTTCGAGATAGATCGAGAAATTTCTCGGCTGAAACCGGGAGGGCAGAACCGGGACCACTGGCGACGTCTCCCGGTTTTCTCCCGGTTCTATCTCGATCGAAACGTCCCGGTTTTCGAGATGGATACGTGTTTGATCGGTAATCTCGAAGGGGGTCCCGGTTTCCGTATGTCCGTGTGCCTTTGCCGTTAATTTGGCCGTTTCTTAGCTTATCAGGCGATCAGAATGTTACGCGGGTACAATATTTTGGGGGCGTTCGTCGTTAACGCATATCGCAGCCCAAAATAGAATCCCGACTGCTGTTTTTTTAAAATGTTTCCCGTGCTGTTGAACGTTTAATCGATATAATCGTTCGATCGACCTGTCCTGATGTTTACTGAATCAAACTGAAAGAAAACGTGTCATTTATCCATATAAATTTATCAATATATAATTGAACAACCTGCGCTCACATCGATAATTGCTAGTAATATCTGACGCGGAATAAATGACACGACAACTAGATATCATCTGAATAATAATGATATGGAAGCATGCCTTAATTAGTGTTCTATAATGTTATTTCGACCCAAACTTGAATCGGTTCTTACGAAAATTTTATTTTGTGTTAACTTTCTTTGACAGACATTTAGAATTCGGCGTAAATAGCACAAGTTGTTATCTATAGATCTTCTTATTTCTGTGGGGCTAATACAATGTTATTCTATTTTTCATTGCCGATTCCATTTTCTGTGATTTACTCACTTGTGATATAGTTCAAATAAGGAGATTATATCAACAAAGTTTATGTCTGATATAAGCTTGTCTGCAGGTGAGCGGAAATTCTGAAAATCGGATCTAGAGGTGTCGATAATGTGCACACAGCAGGCGGTCTGAGAAGAAAACCGTCGATTTGAAACACCAGCGAAGAGAAAGGAAAAAACAACAAACAAAGAAACGGAAATTGATCATGTACTCACATTCAATTTTTTTTGCTGATTTCATGTGTCTAGCAAATTAACCAGATAATGAAAGTAATTACCGGCTAATTCAGAGTGCAATCAGGCTTTAGACCAACGGTCACACCCTTTTAAAGTTGCGTTTTCCATAAATTTTGCTGTCGACGATACCGCACTTTGTCTGTGTGAAAGGCTGATAGGTAATGCTCAAACACTTTGATCGAGCGTTTATGTTTATATTCTCCGATTTCCAGTGAATTAACCGCTGTTTCCGTGGTCTTCAATGCCCCTGCATTTCTGAATACCGGTGAAATCTCTAGCAAAACGTGGTACTATAATTTTCAAGTCCAGATTCTATCAAATAATTATTGTCAATAAAGATATCCGAATATGATCTACTTTCCGGGGAACATAAGGAATTTTATTTCAGATTTGCAAAATTTATTTCATTGCGCAGTTCCTGGGCGTATCTCATGTAGTGATTCAAATTCTAGAAAAAAAGGTTCGAAATATGTTATACTGAACACTAATGAGCCAGCTTATGCAATTTCAATTGGTGGTGTTTTTTTCTTCATCCACATAACATGCAGAGAACTTGCGCTGTCAAAGCAAGTATGCGACAAAGAAAATCCCTAGACGGAAAAGCAAAATAACATTAAACGAATCATGTTCAATCTGATTCATTATCCATGTTTTAATGCATATGTCCTCGCCGACATTAACCTCACTGCCACAAAGAATTATATATTTATAGAGCACACCTTCTGAATGGTTTAAATCTTCATTGAAGGCATCTCGAACCCACTCTCGAAGCAAGTTCGAGATGGATCGAGATGGACATTTGCTTCGAGAGAAAACCGGGAGCAAACCGGGAGAACAATCGATAGAGATAAACCGGGACCCTTCGAGACGAGATATTTATCGGTTTTACTCGTTAATCGAGAAACCGTCTCGATCGATTGGACGTGACCCCTTACGAAACGTAACGCCATAGATCTTGCACGCTACGCTCGTATTTTGCTATCAGCATGCGATATGTATCGCCAAATTTGAGAAACTTTGAGTGGAGGCGCTTGGTGGTGTAGGCCTGTTTTATAAGTTTCTGCAACAATGTTTTGTGACGTTGATTAAAATCGTCACATTTAACACATGATCTAGCAAATGCTACTAGGCGTGATATGTATACGCCATATGCAGGTCCCACTGGAATATTACTGTCCAGAAAGGGATAGTTTACGATGTCGAAATTGTAATCATCTCTTTTGTCATACAGTCGACGAGAGAGAAGGCCCGCTTCATTTTTATAGAGATATAGGTCTAAATACGATGTGCCTCTAGGGTTATCTGTAGTTTCCTTCAAATCCAGTGAAGGTGGATATATCCACGTGGCTCTGTCAGTATGTCGGCACCTCTTCCCACTTCCCTTATATGTGTTGTAATTTCACCTGCCTTCCGAAAGCAATGTTCAAGCACCATAAATAGCCTCCTCTCTCTGGAGAACATGTTACAGTTGTAAGGCATTGAACTGAAGTAATACTCCAAAATCTAATCGAAACAATAGACATACTGCCTTTCCGTAATCCCGATCTTCGATCATTCGTCGCAATATAGGAAAACACAATAGAAAAAAAACATCTTGACAGAGATTACGTTGGGAGTTTATCGAACGGATTATGCAGGGATCTGAAGCGCAATGATTGCTCATCCTGCGTGAGTGTTACTGGGAATTCTACTACACGTCCGAGAGAGCAAACTTGCTTCTTATCGAATCGTCTCAATATACACAATAGGCACTATTTTGGTGAATGGGAACAATCTTACTCTAGCACGTCTCAGTCCAACAACGGATTTTCTTTTCTCCGTGGATTCGTGGACAGCAATTTTATGCCGAGATTTTTTGGCTCACCCGTAAACACACTGAGCCAATATTACACACCCAAACAACTAGATTCTGCGTCGAGTGCGTAGGAGGGATAAACAGATTTCTTTCTTGGCGCTTTCGTCTACATAACCCTGATTCCTCGCCATTCTGCTGTAATCTTGACAATCAGCGTTGTAGGTAGTAATCTAGATCAGGAAGTCTATTTATTGAATTTACTAACAAGCCAGTGGGCCGCTCGAGTGTATGCGGTCATTGTCACATCTTATCAAGTACATCGGTGTATCAACCTCTCCTCATATATAAGGAAACTGAACAGTAGTGGGATTGTGCAAGTCTCCGACCACTAAATATATCATTCGAAAGGAATAGGGGAAAGAAGTAGGAATTACGAGCGTCTGTTGCGTCATTCACAATTCAGCCATCGTCCATTAAAGAATATCCGCGTCCACAATCCAAAGACCTATTTCATATCCATATAACAGTATTAGCACCAAATTCAAAAAGACAATCATAGTATATATAAACATAGGCTAGTTTCCTGCAAGAGAGAAGCGGTAAACAGTTTTCAATGATGCCGACAAGACATCATGATGTTTCGAAAATATAAAATCCGTATCGCTGATCAGTATTCTTAATCCATAATAATCGTTGTAAACTCGTTATCTAGAGAATGATGTATCTCAGTCACGCTTTAATTGTGCCTGTTCATATGAGCACCATGAGGATCTTGAAATACATGGGTTCATATTCAGATAAAAGACCGAAGTAGACGCCACTGAATGAACACGGGATATAGATTGGTGGAATATGTACGGCTTTGCGTTTATAAATTCGGAAACATCAGAGTGGGTCACAGGAGTACCTAACGAATGGCAAATTAGATTTTAGGAGTGAAAAATTCAGAATGGTTGAACACAATCCCTAGACCGGTGTGGAGGCTTAGAATGTCCGGTGGATGAGGGTGTCCCGCTCCTTTTTTCTAAGCCAGACATTTCTGTCCACTTTAAAGATAAATGTCCGTCCTCAGTTTTTATAGACAAAGGGACACGCTTAGCCAGAACATTCATTCACTTCACACCGGCACAACTGACCAACTGAACGGTTACAGTAGTATGAGCTATGACCAATACAATAATTGCATTTACGGTTATATCAACAAAATTTTATCTGGCTGATTCCTTAAATAAATTAAAGTTAAATATATAAATTACCAATATACGAGTTGTCAGAGCATTTCCATCATAGCTCTCTAGATTTGTATCTAATACCGCTTATGCCGGTGCTAGGGGCCGTGTGGTCATATCATCCAAGTTGCCACAGGAACAGGTACAATAAAAGCGTACCTGAGATCCAACACATATCACGAATCGTTAGATTCTTGGTATGTGCTTTAGAATAGGTTAACCGGAAGACTATACTGTGAATTACAAGCGTCTGGTCCGTCATTCATAATTCAGCCGTCGTCCATTAGAGAATATCCGCGTCCATAATCCAAAGGCCTATTCCATATTCCATATTCTGGATAGTAATATTCCAGTGGGACCTGCATATGGCGTATACATATCTCGCTTAGTAGCATTTGCTAGATCCTGTGTTAAATGTGATGATTTTAATCAACGTCACAAAACATTGTTGCAGAAACTTATAAACAGGGCTATTCTACCAAGCGCCTCCACTCAAAGTTTCTCAAATTTGGCGATACATATCGCATGCTGATAGCAAAATACGAACGTAGCGTGTAAGATCTATGGCGCTACGTTTCGTAACTTGTGTCTAATTCAGCTTAACCCGGGGCTAGGGGCCGTATGAATCCATGTACTTCAAGATCCTCATGGTACTCAATCAAAGCGTGACTGAGATACATCATTCTTTAAATGACGACTTTACAACGAATATTATGGATTAAGAATACTGATCAGCGATACGGATTTGATATTTTTGGAACATCATGATGTCTTGCCGGCATCATTGAAAACTGTTGACCGCTTCTCTCTTGCAGGAAACAAGCCTAGGTTTATGTATACTATGATTATCCTTTTGAATTTGATGCTAATACTGTTATGTGGAAAATGGAATAGGTCTTTGGATTATGGACGCGGATATTCTCTAATGGACGACGGCTGGATTATGAATGACGGACTAGACGCTTGTAATTAGAACCAAATTCAAAAAGACAATCATAGTATACATAAACATAGGCTTGTTTCCTGCAAGAGAGAAGCGGTCAACAGTTTTCAACGATGCCGGCAAGACATCATGATGTTCATACGGCCCCTAGCCCCAGGTTAAGCGGAATTAGACACAAGTTAGGGGTCACGTCCAATTAATCGAGGCACTTTCTCGACGCCTTCGAGATAGATCGAGAAATTTCTCGGCTGAAACCGGGAGGGCAGAACCGGGACCACTGGCGACGTCTCCCGGTTTTCTCCCGGTTCTATCTCGATCGAAACGTCCCGGTTTTCGAGATGGATACGTGTTTGATCGGTAATCTCGAACGGTTTCCGTATGTCCGTGTGCCTTTGCCGTTAATTTGGCCGTTTCTTAGCTTATCAGGCGATCAGAATGTTACGCGGGTACAATATTTTGGGGGCGTTCGTCGTATACGCATATCGCAGCCCAAAATAGAATCCCGACTGCTGTTTTTTTAAAATGTTTCCCGTGCTGTTGAACGTTTAATCGATATAATCGTTCGATCGACCTGTCCTGATGTTTACTGAATCAAACTGAAAGAAAACGTGTCATTTATCCATATAAATTTATCAATATATAATTGAACAACCTGAGCTCACATCGATAATTGCTAGTAATATCTGACGCGGAATAAATGACACGACAACTAGATATCATCTGAATAATAATGATATGGAAGCATGCCTTAATTAGTGTTCTATAATGTTATTTCGACCCAAACTTGAATCGGTTCTTACGAAAATTTTATTTTGTGTTAACTTTCTTTGAATGAAAACCCAATTCAGACAAGCCTCTTTTATATGTTATCTCTTCGCCGCCTAACTTCATTTGCCTATTGCACATTAGCAGGACAAAACCAGTCATATTAGCCTATTCTTATTCCACGTCGCCTACGCGCGCATTAGCATATCAATTCGAGCTATGTACCAATAATAAATATATATGTGTCGTAGTTGCGCAATGAGATTGGTATGTGCGTGTTCGCCCTGATTCAAAACAAAAACTCGAGTGCGGCATCACGGGAGATGAGCTGATGCTGGAATTTGAATAATGGTACTCAGTTTTGCCTAAATAAAATACTTTCTAGTCCTTTTCGCCCAGAAAAATATCAAAAGGTGAGCAGAAAAAGCTGAAACACGATTCTATGAATCATACATAAATAATTACACCCATGATCCCCGCGTGGCGCCTTTGCATTTCGTCTTGCGTATATGTGGGGACTGTTCAAGAGTCTCCTGGTGTAAGCTGTTTGAAAAGTGCCAGTGCCGTTTACGTAATCTGATCTAATCTAACCTAATGATACGCAATTATAGCTAATTTGTTTCTGGTAATGTAACTAAGAATAAAACCTTCATAGTACACAAACAAAGAAATATCGTCTTGTCAGTTAGTGTGGAATTGATTCTACTGCGAAGTTGAACAATCCATCAATCAAACGGAGCAGATCATCTTAGGCGTATGTACATTCTGGATGCCGTATCGTTTCCTCGAGCATCGACTCTTCAGAATAATTTACTAAACAGGGGCGTCACTCTTTCTCTTGAACAGAACGTCTTTCTATTCTTCGGAAAAGAGGTTTTCTCAAAATGGATTGTAATCTGTCATGCTATACTCAGGCTCACCGACCGGTGTGTTCATTTTTCACCGTCATGCATTTGTTCACATGCCGTCTACTTCGGTCTTTTCTGTGCCTTCGAAAAGCGATGCTCAAGTTCTCCAAGTAGTGTCCCTGGAAATCATGTTATAAAGTAATTGAAATAAATTTTTACGTTAAACAAAACACATACTGCCCACTCTCGTACCACAGGCCTTTGACTCTTCCTCGTAATATAGGCAAATATAATTGAAAAAAATCTTTTTGGCAGAGCAGCCCAGCAATAGTTCAGCTATATAGCGAGTTAATAACTTAGAAATCCAATACACACTGAAACATACACACATTAAAAGTTATGCAACAAACCGATTTCTGTCAAATAATCTAAGATACAGTCTTCTTGCACCTGGCTAAAAAGATCTTCTAAAATAAAACTCCACGTGCAAAAGAGCAGTTTTACTGCTACATGAAGCGTCTTAGTCCAAAAGCAGAGTTTTCTCTCTGAATCCTTCCAGTTTCTTGTAGCGGTTTATTGCCCCATGAAGCCTTAAAACAGTTTCTGCATCGAATGCGTGGGAGGAGTAAACATGTCATCACAGCTCTTAGCGCTTTCGACTACATCTTTCCAACTCCTTAAAATTATACTGTAAGCTTGATCACTGTTTTGAGCTGTAAGCTAGTTCAGCAAGCCTATTTATTGAATTTTCTAATAAATAATCTCAATCAAAGCTTCACTGAGGTATATTGTAACGGTAGAAAACGACCTGGAAAATCAATTCAAAGAAAACGTGTCTGTGCAACAGATACCCGAGGTTGTCTTGCTTCGCCTCTCAAGGAGAGCTTTGAATATTGAACGTTTATTATAAAATCTGGCATATTATTAAAAAAATGTTGACGAAAACTAATACCGAAATGCGACTCTGTGGATGACGGCTGGCTATACTGATAGATTATGAGAAATGTCATATTTGGGGATCTTAATCAAGGAGAAAATACCATCTGATTACATTCTAGTTGTATTCAGTTACCATTCATAAAAGCAGAACGATCGGTGGACTTCTTGTATTTCAAGCGACACTGTAGGCCTCTGTGTCTTTCACCTATCAGTGAACGTCAGATATAGAAGATGAAGTAATTCGTTAACCTTATGTGGCCTGGGCGATTTGGGGTGTATCGCAGCCTGGAGGGATGGAATTGTCCCCCACCCCCTATATATTTTCGTTATCCCTAAGGCTATAGCGCTGAAACTTACCCCACAGTATCTTTCGTTCAAGCTCTACCCAAAACTGTAAAAACAAAATCCAAGATGGCCTCCATGATGACGTCACACTGACATATTCTCGGCAGCCATATTTCGGCTATTTTTTGGGCCGATATTTCGAAAAAAAATACTTTCTAGTCCTTTTTGCCCAGAAATATCAAGAGGTGGGCAGAAACAGCTGAAACACGATTTTATGAGATACTACATGGACGCTACTACATGGACGCCATTTTGACTTTACCCATGATCCGCTGCTCAGGGGGATATGCAAATAGGACCAAAATGATTCCAACATGATAAACTTCAAAGTCAGGAAGTTTCAGCTCTCTCGGTTTTGTCGTTTATGAGCAGCAGGGAAAAGTTCACTTGGGGGACACCTCTCCCACCAGGCCAGGTAGGGTTAACTACTTGCATCCCGCCTGTCCAGTCATTCATACACCCACTAGTGTTTGTCTTCTGATTGTAATAACTTTGTTCATCTTATTAATGTTAATAAGTTAACATTACTAAGGGCTTATTTCTCCAGAATTATATGATTTCTCCAAAATATGAAGTCGATAGGTCTAAAGTTATCTCAATTTGAGTGCATATCCTTACTTTAAATTAACAACCACGAAAACGTTTAGTGTACATTGAATTAATGATTTTACCGGGTGAAACACACCTTCAACAAAATAACGGCGCCTCAGTTTTTAGTTTTTAGTTTTTTCTGTGTTATCTTATTTTTTGCAGTTCAACATATTGGGATTTAATGACAAGGTCAAACTTTAAACATCAATATCTCAGACCATTATTTAGAAAACTGAAGCACTGCTTTTAACTATTTCAAAATAATGGCGCCGAACTTCGAACCTCCATGGCGAATAGTTTTCAAGAAAAAAACGGTTTTCTTTATTAAACTGGAAAAAAAATCAGGTAATGGAATTGAAGTGATGGACATGGTAGAGGCTATGGACTGATGATGATGCCTCCATCCTCCCTCACCGCGTGATTGGGCGGATAAATCCGGTCTCGTCTCTATCAGGCGGTAAAACTAACACTCATAATACGATTTTTAATGTTAAAATTTCACCTAAGCAAACATTCATTCACCATATAATATAACCTGGATATACAATCGATATAGTGCTTTAGGAATATACGATATTTTGTTTCATAAATTTGGACGCACAGTCTTTAAGACTATCTGAAGGCTGATAACAGAAACGATGAAAAGAATCCCCCGTTGGTTTCCGAACAGAGCGAATGTATTGATTTTACCCGCATATTCAAGTCTTTCAGGGAGAAAGTGATCTAAAAGTTGATGATGAGTACTCCATAATCTCATGTGTACCAACAATACGATCACTGTCAACATTACATCGGTATATCGACCTCTCATCATATCTTAAGAAAATTGAATAGTGGTGTGATACTGCAAGTCTCAGATCACTAAATAGGTCCCTTAAATTTTAATATGAGACATCAGATTTCAGCTCATCCTGAAGGTCGAACGATTCATGTTTTGGCACCGAATAATGTTACATATATTCGTATTTATTTACTTTGCTACGTTGTCAACGGTATGCTCCTTGAATTCAGCTAAAGGTGAATAATACTGGGAATACTGGTTCATTCCCAGACTGGATAGCGAATTATTTATTATGGGTTCGGCAACTTCGCTCAGATATTCCACATAGTCTAAAAACGACATTGTTGAAGGTTTTATCAATGTAACAAACGTTTGAACTTGATCTCTTAATTCATACCTTCATAATACATACTCCCAAGAAGCTTGTTACATAAAGGCAAGAATATACGAAGAAAGATTAGATAATAAATCATCATGTTGATAGACGCCCTAGAGAAGGGTCAAGCACCATGACGTCTTTTGACCAGTTGCTTACGTAAATATATTACAAGACTATGCTACAATAGTGTTCGCTGACATTGTAGTAGAGTTTTTAGCAAGTGCCGATATGTTTTGGGGAAAAACAGGCTTTTTGCGCATGCGTACGCTAAATTTGAATACTGAGAAAACATCATAATAGTCACTATACACATGCAGTCTTTAGCATCTGGCCTGACCCCAACTGTCTGACCTTCGGGCTGATATATGTGCCTTTCCAAGACAGCAATCATATGAAAAGATGTATTAGTTAACCTGATCATGGAACGTGTATTCCTGAGGCTC
The DNA here is from genome assembly GCA_036873755.1 of Hanleya hanleyi. Classification (NCBI taxonomy): domain Eukaryota; kingdom Metazoa; phylum Mollusca; class Polyplacophora; order Lepidopleurida; family Hanleyidae; genus Hanleya; species Hanleya hanleyi. The sequence goes on from JAVTVY010032968.1 coordinate 12,108, forward strand.
AGGCGTGAATTTTATTAGTTATTCAGGTTTTTCCCAGGGTGTATGAAAAGTTATGACCCTCCCGGAAACTCATACACCCTGAGGCGTCAGCCGAAGGGTGTATGAGTTTCAGGGAGAGTCATAACTTTTCATACACCCTGGGAAAAACCTGAATAACGAATTTATTATCCCGAAAGCATTTTTTAATTAACATATCGAATTATAGAGTTAAAAAGGCAATTTTTCTGAAACTTTACCACGGAATTTCAGCATATATGTGTCTGTCCATTTACGAAACCGGTCTCCATTTTGACAAAACGCGTTGTCTACGCGAGTAATGTAGACGCGCAACACGGAGGACGAGCTGTGACAGTGTTCAATTTTGACCCAAAATATAACCATTTACAAGGTATGTGTGTCTAAAAGATTGATTGAACGTGATGCAGCAAGACTTCCTTTCATCAAATATCAACGGTTGTGTATAATATTGTGTGTTGATTTCGCGAAATGATCTTTGAAAGCGCATAACTCGCCGACCCTGGTTCGGTTGCGATTATGCATAATTTTCGCGTGGCCAGAAAACGTTTTATGTTCGTTATATTTATATTCTCGACAGGCGAGAAGTAGAATACTCAGATTATGATGGTATTCTGGTCAATATCGTGGTATCTCACATCAGAAATAGTGGAGAATTTAAGTTGGAAGACTTGAAGCGTGACTGAGATACATCTTTTTTTTAGATGACGACTCTATAACGAATATTATGGATTAAGAATACTGATCAGCGATACGGATTTGATATTTTTGGAACATCATGATGTCTTGCCGGCATCATTGAAAACTGTTGACCGCTTCTCGCTTGCAGGAAACAAGCCTATGTTTATGTATACTATGATTGTCTTTTTGAATTTGGTGCTAATACTGTTATATGGAATGTGGAATAGGTCTTTGTATTATGGACGCGGATATTCTCTAATGGACGACGGCTGGATTATGAATGACGGACTAGATGCTTGTAATTTTAACCTGTGTATGCCTGGATTCTGCTGGTGGACAAGTTGTCCCCGAGGCCGGGCCCCTGCACACCCAACAAACATAATGAGCACAACTATAAGAAAAATATGAAGACAGACCCGAGGAACCTTAGTGCAGGTTTCTCGGCCGAGTCTCTAATAGTTCGAAATGCACTAAGACCTTTTTCAATCCAAATGACAGATATATTTCTGACAGCAAAGCAAGGCCACGACATCAAACCTTGTAATATTGCGCTTGATGATTTTTAGCACCGAATTCTACATGTAATAATTTCAAAATTTCTAAGTGTGGACACCGTGGATGTCTCACGTGTCCACTCTTTAATACTTCAGCTTCATTTAGTTCCACGTTAACTGGTAACTCATATTCTGTTAACTCATATGTTGATCTTAGTTGTTCTACTACAAACTGTATTTATTTAGTTTCCTGTAAGAAGTGTGGTCAACAGTATGTTGGCAAGACCACCCAAAGACTCCATCTTAGGGTGAACGGTCACAGAAAATCCGTTAGGAAAAAGCAATTGCTTATAGGTAGGCATTTTTCTGGACCCGACCACGGCTGGGATAACTTTAGTATTCAGATCATAGACGTCGTCTATCCATCTACTAAGGATTTGAGAGAAAAATCCGAGAGCGGGAATTATTCTGGATGCTAGAACTTGGGTCAGTGTTTCCGTTTGGTTTAAATGATAATGTCAGTGGGTTCGGCAATGCTACAAACCGCCGTTCAAATATATCCAACATTACCCAACTATTTAAACCCCATCAACGGAGACAACGCAGCCATGGTTGGCGAAAGTTTAATAGTTCGATGATTCACGATCATATCACTTTAAATTACTTAGTGGGTTTAACTAACACACCCAATAGTATACATAGCTTACGTACAGTTCTGTATGCGTTACCTCTGAGAGCTTTAGATCAAATAGCCAGAGATATACAACAATCTGCGTCTTCAGGAAATATAATACCATCAAAAATCATTAAAGTATGTCAAGATATAGCGTATTTTCGGTTGTATCGTCCAGTGAACATAATCGAAACCTCTCAAGATCGGCTTCATTAATTTACCTCGAATCCTGAATGATCCAGAGGCACGCAACGCTGTACCAAACTATTTTAAGTTCACAGAACCTCCTTGCATTTCATATAAGTACACTAAATCTATAGCCACCAAAATATTCAATTACTCCAATGCTGTCCAGGAGTTTGACTGGAACTTATACACGTCAGGAGGCTATAGTTGTGATTGTGAATCGTCGAACTTTATCTATACACCATGCAAACATATTGTGACTGGTGACCTTGATGTGGTGAGTGATAAGGATCTGAAATTACTCCTGATGAAAGGACCTAAATATAGAGAGCCAAGAAGAATAAATCTGAAGGCCGACCAGAAGATAGTTCTGTCTGCATTGGAACAGTACGTTATTGATTGGTCTAAGCGAGAAAAAGTTGAACCTACAGTACTCGCTGATTGGCTGGACCTCACCAAGAGCAAGGTCGTTGAAGCAATCCGCCATATTGACAGAAGTACTCTTCCCCAAGCAAAACAAGTTCTGAGAAACCTCAATTCGCAAGAAGTTCTAGCAAATCTCCAGAGTAAATTCGCCATAGTCCCAACAGACAAAGCTCCGAATAATATAATATTCATATGTAAATATTACTATTACCAGGTGCTGGTTAAAGAATTGAGTGTAGACATATCTTCGTCAAATACGTCTACTTACTCCCAAACTGCATTTACTCTGGAAGATTTATTTAACAATCACAAAAAGTTTCTCAGGGAAAGAGGTATTTGTCTTCCAGCCAATCATAACGACATACCAAAAATATACTGGACTCCCAAAATGCATAAATCACCATACAAAGCTAGATTCATAGCTGGTTCTAGAAGCTGCACCACCAAGCGTCTTTCAACTCTATTGACGAGGGCCCTTCAGGAGGTAAAAGCATTTTGGGAAAGGTATTGCGCCACTATTTCTAAGAACTCTGGCGTTGAGTGTATGTGGATATTGAAAAACTCAAAATGTCTTACGGAAGAGCTTCATGCTAAAGGTCACATACCGTACAGACATGTATCCACATGGGATTTCTCGACTCTCTATACTACAATCCCTCATCAGGACCTTATTGACC